>CM038792.1:246428577-246721916 GCA_021764765.1 Vicia sativa
TCAAAATCTTCTTAGCCATCGATGTCCACCGGAGGGTACCAAATGCGCCTGTAACTCTTCCATGATACGCCCACTGCTTTCCGGTCTACAGTAGGCAAATCGTGATTGCGCTTGTATAAGATGTCGTTGCTGAGGAAGAATTTAGAAGCGAATCTCCTCATGAACTTCTTATCGCTGATGATGCCCCGTGGATATTCCCGAGTCTCAAGATACCTCTTCACGCCATAGTACCAAGGTTTCTCTTCATCAAGCTCATAACAATACTGTTCGTCGAACCTCTCAATGATAACTGGGAGCTTCGTTGTCCCATCTGACCTTGAACATAGACGACATAGTTGCTAATGCGTCTGCCAACTGATTCTCTTCTCGTGGAATGTGATTGAAAGTGATCTCTTCAAGTAAGGAATCAAACTCGAACATGCTCGACACGGAATGAGATTCGGATGCTTCGTATCCCACTCGCCTTAATCTGATCGATCACCAAAGTCGAGTCTCCATACACTTGCAAGAACTTGATTCTTAAGTCCATAGCCTTTGATACCCATAATGCACGTCAGATTCGCCATGTTGTTCGTGCAACTAAAACATAATCTGGCGGTGAAAGGCGATGTCCGTCAGGGATGTAATGATGGCGCCAATGCCAATGCAGTGCGTTTGAGGCTCCATCAAAGACCATAGTCCATCGGGATCCTTGTTCGTGTCCTTCGTCTGGGCCCGGTTCTTCATAATCGCGACTAGTAAAACATCTTCATCCGGAAATTGAATCGCATAGACCGATAGTCATCTACGGCTTGATGAGCCAAATGATCGGCTACTACACTTTGATCGCTTTCGAGAAGTGTATCGATGTCATACTCGGTCAAGATCATCCGCCATCTTGCTATTCTTCCGAGAGAGTGGTTTCTCAAAATGTATTTTATCGGATCCATATTGAAATCAACAAGGTAGTGTGAGTCAACATATATGCCTTAGTCGGCGAGCAAGCGTTGCAAGTTTTTCGAGCTGTGAGTATCTTGTTTCACCGGTAAACTTTTGCTAAGGTAGTATATTGCATGCTCTTTTCGACTGCTCGTCATGTTGCCCCACACACCCCATTGAGTTCTCTAACACTATCAAGTACATGATAAGAGGTCTTCCTTTGGTGGCGGCATCGGGATGGGAGGATTCAGGTACTCCTTGATTTTGTCAAAAGCGATCCGCAATCGCGCTCCATTCTACTACTTGATCTTCTTAAGTAACTTGAAGATTGGCTCACAAGTGCTAGATGTGCAATGAATCGGCAATGTAGTTTAATCGCCCAAGAAACCTCTCGACTTCCTTCTCGTGGGAGTGGCATTTCTTGGATAGCTTTAACCCGGGTCAACCTTAATTCCTTTACCATCGACAACAAACCCTAGGAGTTTACCGGATCCGACTCAAAGGTGCATTTGTTAGATTAAGTCTCACCGTACATCTTCAACCTATCAAACAATTTCTACAAATGATCAAGATGTTCTTCTTCCCGTGATCGAGCTATCATGTCGCCGACGAGACCTCTACCGTGATGAATCATGTCATGAAATAATGTCACCATAGCACCGATAAGTGGCGCCGCATTCTTTCAACGGCATAACCTTGTAGCAAAGTGCCCCACCGTAACAAAAGTAGTCTTTCCATGTCTTCGGAGCCATTTTGATCCGATTGTAACCGAGAAACCATCCATGAAGGAGAAAACCTTATGCCGAGGTGTTGTCTACCGTAACATCAATATGAGGAAGTGGGAAATCGCCTTTCGGACTTGCTTTGTTCGATCTCGTAATCCCACACATTCGAACTTTGTCATCCTTCGGTATGTGCACCACGCTTGCAACCCACCGTGGATATGAAGTAACAACTAAGAAACCGCGTTGAACCGCTTCATAACTTCGGCTTTGATTTTTCTCGACATCTCGACACATGCGACGAACCCTTGTTTCACCGAGAAAACCTTCTTTGTCGCAATCGTACCACAATATCAATGTCTAAACTCGAATGTCTTCATATGACCAAGCAAAGACCTCAATATAGTCTCGTAGCATCCGAACCAATCTTTCTTTAACACTGCTCAAGACCGCTCCTATCTTGATCTCTTTTCGTCTTCATCGACCCAAATTCACAACCTCAACTTGCTCTTCGTGGTGGTCAGATAACTCGCTCTTCTTGCAGTAGCCGAAGTTCTCTCGGCACTTCACAATCTTCCTCACTTTCATCTTCGGCTGGTAGATCGAATTATCAAGTCGATTTAGCAATAGCATATGTTATCAACGAGATTCGGGTGATTCGCAGGTATCACGGGTGTGTAAGAAACACATAGCTTTTGAAGGGGTGATAAAGTAAAAGAAAACAAACAACAATTGAATGCAAAAGTCCAACGATTTTATTGAATGAAAATATGCAAATGATGATAATAACCCTCACAAACGAGCCATGATACCCCGAGCAAGGCACTAGGCTTTAGAGTTTATTGTTCAAAACATAGAAAATACGAAAAGCAAAACAAAACAAGAGCAATTACTCCTATCTAAAGGAGATTGGTATGACGTCTTCGGTCTTCCAATTGCTGAGCCCTTTGTCTGGAGTTGGGAAGATCCACTTGCGATGTCAAGTCGCCGTCGCCGCCTTCTATAGCATGGATTCCACTGCCGATGCAAAAGGAAGTTGGTTGAACGTCATGGCGTATCATCTTCGACTTGATGGTGAAGCCTAAACCGCCTTGTCAAATTTGAAAGGGAGATCAGGAGCTGTCCCCAAATAGCACTACCTCCTTCTTCAACAAAGAGCTTGAGCATCTTTCATGAGGCCATCCTAGGCGGAACTTTAGCAACTCGGAGTGACAGGAGAGTCAGACATGACTGGGATTGTTTCAAAAGCTTGACAGGGAGTCTCGAAGAATTCACCTTCCACCTCGAGGTATCGGAATGACTGTAGATGACTGACCATATATTCTTCTTCACCACAAACTGTAACAACCTTCCCTTTCACCGGTACTTTTCGATGGGTAGAGGTAAAATGCCCCATGTATACAAGGGCGTCCAAGTAGGCAAGAGTAAGCGGGACGGATGTCCATGACAAAGCAAGTGGAATCAAAAGTCTGGGAACCGACTTTAATAGACAGAGTGAGCTCTCAAAGTACTGTTCGCTTAGAACCATCAAAAGCTCTCACAATAATGTCACTGGGTCTCAGAACTAACCCTTCGACACCAAGCCGATCAAAAGCAGTCTTCGGAAGGATATTTAGAGCAGAACCGGTATCCACCAAGACATGAGACAATGTAGTGCCCTTGCATTCAATAGAGATGTGCAAGGCTTTGTTGTGTTTCTTTCCCAGAGTCAAATCAAGATCGAGAAGCCTAGGCCGTTGTTGGCAGCCAGGCTAGCAATACAAACTTCAAACTGGTCAGTGGTAGTGTCTTGCGGTACGTGAGCATTCTTCAGAAACTTCACCAAGGCGTTAGCATGAGCCTTAGAGCACAAGAGCAGAGCAAGCATGGATATCTTGGACGGAGTCTGTCCCAACTGTTCCACAACATTGTAGTCACTCTTCTTGATAATCTTCTGAATTTCCTCCATTTCTTGTTTGGAGGTGTCTTCAGTAACTTCCTTTGGCACTTCTGGGTGAGCAGGATGGGTCACTGGTTATTTCCCCCTAGCTTGGGGAATGGGTTGAATAGCTGGAATGCAAGCTGGAGTCGCAGTGTGTTTTGGAGGAGAGATTTCTGGAGAGAATACTCTTCCAGTTCTGGTCACCTTGCTTGATCCGGTGATGTCGTCGATGTCAGGAATGGTAGCTTCAACTGTAAGATCTTCAATGGTCAAAGGGTCTTGCTTGACGCCATGATAGTAAACCTCAGCTCCATAATCCCAAGGAATAGCCTTGTCGGAGGAATATGGAACTGGTCTTGGAGAAGTGATAATGAGAGGTGCCACTAGGCATGGATCGCAGAGGAAATCCTTATAGTGTTAACATCAAGATAGTCTTCGAAATCGTCACCCCATTCGTCGCCTTTAACATCTTCAATAGGAATCTTGTAGCTTTCAGGAACAGTGTACTTCACCATGTAATCATACTTTCCACTTGGCTGCCCCAAGGTATCCCATGCAGACGGTACGACTTCATTCGCATTGTCAATCTTCAACTTAGACATTTCACACACCGCATGTGTGGTTTCGTAAATAGTATCTCACGGCTATCCATCATGCATTGACACGCCTTCTCAACCAAGCACAACCATCAGCGCAGATGGGCACCAACGACAATTCTGGGCATCCGGATTGACACCGCTTGTAGCAAATTCTTCTTAAACATCGAGGAATGGTCAAGTCATCTATGTTGAAAACATAAGCATCTTCCCCAACAAAGATTGGAACTCTTGTCATGGTTAGGCATAGGCGCGTTGATCACATCTCGGAGTTTCAACAGAGGGTCAAACTCAATGCTTAGCTTCAATCATGTCTTGAATCTTGTTCTTCGAGCCCAACAATCATCGTTATGTCCAGGCTATTGGAATGGTAAGCACACTTAGCATTAGGATTATATCTCGGAGAGGAAGTATTGACATTCGAGGAGGATCCTCAAGGTAATCACCTTTCAACATGTGTTGCAAGGCTTCATGACAATGGCATGTTGATCTTCAGAATCGCCTCGTGGCGCTGCTCGTTACGCATGGTCTCACCGAGGTTATGCTGATGTAGGATGGAGATCACAACCGCTCTACGATTGAGCGGGTAGGTCTTGGCTCGCTTTTCGACCACACATGATTAGCTTCTTTCCTACCGCCAAAAGATCTTTTCGCAAGATATGAAGATGTCTCACGAATCTTCCCACTTTGATACCAGCTTCAATACGTCACTCGTCAAGATCAACTCGTGAATCCTATCAAGAGTTTCCAATTAAATGATTGAATAATGGGCCTGCCGTTGTTCCCATAAACATATCAACCAACTCCCTATTGGACAAGGGTGGTGAACTCACCGCTAGATCTCTCCATTTCGAGCATATTCTTTGAACTTCTCATCATGACCCATAGACATGCTTTGTAGTTGCATGCGAGTGGGTGTCAATTCAAGATTGTACTCATACGCTTGTAGAAAGCATCGCTAAGTTACTCCAAGTACGGATACGGTCATTCTCTAGTCGATAATACCATTCCAATTGGGTTCCTGACAAACTCTCTTGAAAATAGTGCATCCACAACTTTCTCAGGGGTTGATCTTCCGACATAGGACTTCAAATGCAGGGCAAGACATGCCATCATACTTAGCAAAAGTTGGGACTTTGAACTGGGAGGAATCACAACACCGTGGACAAGACTCGATCATCAAAATTCAGCCCGGACATCTTCAGGTTTTCCACAGCATTCAGACGGTCTTCAAGTTGCTTATACTTGTCATCTTCATCGGAGTATTGGCCATTATCATAGTCTTTCTCAGGCTCATACTGGCTACCTTCGCCATCACCCTTGTCACTTTGCTCATCCTCCTTCTTGACACTTCCTTCAGAGAGCTCTATCCGACTAACCACTTTAGGACCACCTTTGTAGCGTCTGCCCATGTTGAGGAGACCAACAACCTTCTTCTTCCTGTTGATGAGCTTCTTCAGATCTTCTTGGCCTTGGACCAAGCTGGTGAACATCTGAAACGAGCATTCGAGCTGGAGATCTTTGACAGACTGTTCAAGAGCCATTTCTGCTAAAATAAATAGCGAGAGAATGAGAAAACCAATCTTCAATGTACCTGTGATGCAATGTTATGCTATGTTATGCAATGTTTATGCGAATGCAATGCAATATTTTCAAGGACCTTAGAGATTTAAATTTGTTTAAACAAGCAATGAACAAACATTTATTAGTTCTCTTTTTATTATTCTTTTTTCTTTTTAAGTACAAGAGATAGTTTGAAACAATAAAAGAAAACATAAAAATTCTAAAGCTCTAAGTCTCCCACGGGCGCTTCCTCTTGGTGCCGAGGTAGGATGCTGATGCTTCACCTCGTGAAGTAGCTTGGTCAACTCTAGCACTTTCTTCTCACTTGCATAGCATCGAGCTTCAAAGGTATCCCTTCTTCTTTAGTTGAATTCGTGATCTCTTCAAGTCTTCAAAATCAGGCATGTCGATGGAGAACAAGATAGGATTCGCCACCTATAGCAACAGGTTCCATAATTACTGGTAAAATAGGCGTGAATGGCATCATGAGGTTTTGAGCTCGAGCTCGCACCCATTTGAGGTAAGGTTCCCAAGGAATGAAGTTTTGGTGTCCCAAAGTCTTGGTGTCAGTCTTCTTTACCATGCCCTAAGCGTGTATGAACCTTCGTCGGTAATTCTGGAGATCGTGGTTGTAGTCGAACACCATATCTTGGAGAAGCATATCATAAGGACCATCTCTTCGGGCAAAACCAAACTGACGTAGAGCTAAAGAAGGGTTGCAAGTAATACCTCCCCTTATACCAAGTAGTGGTACATTAGGGAATTCTCCACAACGCTCAATGAATGTGAAGTCCTTTTGAGAGAAAAGACTCCAACGGATGTCGGAATGAGAGAGTGACATTAACCTTTGAGACCATTTCAACCTTTGTTCGTTCTTCAAAACAGATGGAGGAAGGTGCGAAATAAACCACCTAGAAAGTAACGGTATGCAACACATGAGAGTTCCTTGTCTCTTAGTAGTACGAGTGTGGAGAGAATGTAGGATGTCTCCAAGTAAAGTAGGCACAAGGTTGCGGGTAAGGAATAACTTGATGGCATTGACATCTATGAATTGATCCGAGTTAGGGAATAGAACCAAACCATAGATTAGCAAGGCCACAATATCTTCAAATGCATGGAAACTCATAATTTTGAGGAATTCTCGGGCTTTCTTAATTAAGAACTTGGAAAGTAAACCCTTAACTCCGCTTCTGGTTTCCCAATTGGCTTCAATGTCGGAGCGCTTAAGATGTAAGGCTGATGCAATGTCTTCATACTTAGGAACCTTTTCTAAACCGGTGAATGGCATTTGGTCAAGGATAGGTATCCCAAGTAGCTTAGAGAACTCTACCAAGGTAGGAACCAACTGATAATCTGGGAACGTAAAGCAATGGTGTTTCGGATCAAAGAACTGGAATAGGACATGCATCATATCTTCTTCAAAACCGAGATAACCAAATCGAAGATAACCATGTCTTTTGATGAACTGGCATGATCAGAATCTCAAACCAATTCTTTGAGTCGAGAAGGTATACCCATGAAGTTGATTCGGATAGTCTTTCTAGAAGCCATAATCCCTACAAACAGAGCAAAGATAAATCCCTAGGTCCTTGAAATAGTTAGAAATGATATGCAATGCAAATGATGTCATGATGTCATGTTTGGCACACACAAACAATTCACACAATGAGCCTAGGTTTAAGGCTTGTATGAGGTATAGGTGATTACCCCACCAAAAGTTTGAGTTGGTTCATCCCGTCCTATAATAGTAACCGGTTCTAGGAATCTCACATCATTGATCTTTCTCGAGGCGTTATTTCAATACGACTACCAAGTGGTCGACGAAAATATCCCAAAAGTCCGATCTCAATGAGCATCGAGTATCACCAACCCGGTCTACACCAAAGCCATCTCACTACCTTCTAATGGCTAAGATGGGTCAATTAAGGTTCTAAAAATTTAGTTAGAGCTTGATGACACCACGCAGAAGCCAAATACTATCCTCAACTTGGGAATGAAGAGTATCAGGACATCTAAAGTGTCGCGCTAACGTAGCCATCATGTTGACCGTTTCGATATACGTCTAACGGTCGCGACGATTTATTGCTACTTACCTAAAAGGAAACCCGGATCCGGGTGTAGGATTTCCTATCTCTTTCATTGTATGATGCCCAAGAGAAGGCTAAACTCAATGAGGAGTTCTTTTGAACGAAGCCCAAGAGGAGGCTAACTCAACAGGGGAGTGTTGTCTTATATGAAGCCTAAGCGGAGGCTAAACTCTGTGGGGAGAGTTTCTTTGTACAAAGCCCAAGAGAAAGCTAAACTCAACTGGGGATGAGTTGTCTTGTATAAAGCCCAAGCGGAGGCTAACTCATGCTGGTGATGAATTGTCTTGTACAAAGCCCAAGCGGAGGCTACAACTGTGGGGAACCTATTGGTTAGACTGATTGTTATGTTATAATTAGACAGTTGTATAAACAAGTGTGTGTGTGTGATATGTATTCACAGGAGTTTATGAAGGAAATATAAACAATGCAATGATGTTTATTTACAGCAGTTTATGAAATATAAACAAGTGTCTGTGAAACGAACGTTTAAAACGAGTGTAACTTGATTATTTACAAGTTTGAATTGTGTACAAGGAAGTGAATATGTACACGAACGAGTATTTATGTACAGAGAAAGATGGATGTACATAGGAGGGTTGGGACTTACACCATAAGGGAGGCCCATTGGTTTGAAAGCAGTTTCACAGGGAATAATGCTCCTTTTAATACCAATGGTATTCAACAGATATACGCATAAAACAAACGATCGATCAAAGTTTATCTAAAGGTATCTCAGATTATGTATGATAAAAGTTTTGTATGAAAAGAAATTGATATGTACAAGGAAAAGATGTATGTACATAAAGAATGTTGGTTTGTGTATACACAAGTGAAATGAAAACAAACGATCAAGTTTGTCTGCATTGAGTATAAAAAGTATCCGTGTTATGTATGTATAAAATTGTATGTGTTTGAAGAGTTTTTGATATGTACAAAGAAATATTTTGTACATAAAAGAATGTTATGGGACTTACACCGTGAGGGAGGCCCATTGGTTTGAAAGCAGTTTCACAGGGAATAATGCTACTTTCAATACCAATGGTATCGGTGTATAAACAAACGAATGAAAACAAACGAAAAAATTTGTTTATGTTTGAATATTGACAATGATTATTTGTGTATGTACAAGTAAAACTAAGTATGTACATAAAGGATTGGGACTTACACCATAAGGGTGGCCCATGATCGATTGAGAAATTCGAGAAACAACGAATTTGATTTTATCGTTTAAATCGGATCGATCGTGGTAAAAGATGTAAGTTTTGATGAAATGTTTTGAAAAATGATTTGAAAAATGTTTTGAAATGTGAGGTTCATTTATGAAAAGTTTTGAAAAAAATCGGAAGTCGAAAACCTGAAAAAATTCACCTTAAAGGAGGTTTGAAAAAGTGTTCAGGACGTCGTTTTCGGCTCGATTAAAATATGATCAGATGAAATTTTTTTCTGAAAATTTTTGCACTATCATAAAATAAATGTATTTATTGACAACTGTTTAAAATATCACCTTAAAATAAGGAGTTTTGATTGGTCAAAAAAATTGTGAAAGTTTTATGAAAAAACCATGAAAAATTGGAAAGTTTGAAAAAAGAAATGGTCCTGATGCGAGTTGAACCCATGACCAAAGGGTGACACACGTGGCAAAGAAACTTAAGAGCAAACAGGCTACCACTGGGACAAACGCGCCTTGGTGTTTAGTGGACTAGAACACGTGTTGATATGAGATTGGAATTTTTGAATTTGAAAAAGATCAAGAACACGCGCGCATCTGTTCTTCATGTTTTGATTTTCAGAAATCATGATCCAAGCTACCATCTTCGTTTCTCAATGAAAATCAATGATGTAAAAATGAAACTTGCTCGTTTTTTCATCACGAACACGATGGTACTTGTTAATTGCATTTATATTCAGTCTAACTCAATTGAATTTCTGGAAAATGCTAAGAACCCTAAAACTGATTTTTCAAATTAAATGACGTATGTTTAATGATTCTTTGATTTTATTGAGGGTTATTGATCGTTATGTGTGCAGAAACAAAACGGCCATGAGTTTTTTTCAATTGATGCAAGGAATCAGAGTTCAAGTTGGTGTTCATACCTGTGAAAGTGAGAATCGAATTCAGTGCAAGAGTGTTTCCAGAGCTTGTTTGTGGATCATTTGAGCACCATCGGCATGTATGGAAGCTGTGTGAATGGTATGCTTGCTTCAAATCACCTCAAATCGTTCCAGCCAAGTCCACCTGCACAACTCAGAAATAGAAACTCGAATTCGATGGAAAAACTGTTATGATTGTTGTTTATGTTTTGAATCATCCCTATGATGTATATTGAAGGTGTTAGAATGATTAGAACATGATTTGATCAAGCCTAGCTTCAAATTCGATCCATAAGGCGCTTTGGAAGTTTGAAAGCATGAAATGTGAAAACTGGTTTTGGCTTGATTTCAGTTTGATTTTAAGTTATAAACAAGTTTGATAATGATCATGGAATATGTTTGACACCAAAGATCAACCTGGTTTTAACTAAATTTCAAAAATGCAATATTTCTCACTTTGCACTAAATTGCTTGATTTTGAAGAAAGTAGAGTGAAAGCATGATCTTGCATTTGCTTTGGTGTGGTTTTGGACTTGAATTTGTGATCTATTTATAGGCAACAAGTTCTGAAATGTTAGGCAAAGAGTACAATGCTTTTGGAAAATCAAAGATAACTTAGAGGGCAAGAATGGTATTTGCCAAAAAAGGAAACTTCCTTTTTTCACCATGTGCTCATTTTTACAATTTGATCCAATCCTCTCAATTATTACCTCTAACTGATATTTATCAGTTCAATCATCCATTTGGCAAGGTTAGATTGCTTCTAGATGAAGAAAGCATAAAAATGACCTATAATTGAAGTTTTGGATTTTGAAAATCAAGTTTCATGGAGCCTTATGTTTCAATTTCAAAAGTATGGCTAGACTCCATGGATTTGAGAGTTCTTGGACATTTTGGAAAGCTTGTTTCACAAGCTACAACTTTCATGTTTTGAGTTTTTTCAAATTCAAATTGGAACTAGGTGAAAAAATGGCATGAAGTTTGGAAAAAATAAGAAATTTCAACACTTAGAAAATTTTCGAAGTATGAAAACTTTTGACTTTTTGTTGACTTTTTCAAATTCTTCGATTTTTTATGATCATGATGGATCATTTGAAGTATTTTGATGATTGAAAAAGTTTTGTTTTGAAAAATTTGACCAAAAGTCAAAGTTTGACTTTTCTGTGCAGATGAAATTTCATCAGATGTTTCTTGAAATTGACTGATGAAGTCTGTGAACTTCTGTGATGTTTTGAATCTAGAAAGTAGGTCAAGATGTTGTATCTAAGATATAATGACCAATCTCTATCCAAAAAAGTCATTTCTTGTTCAAAAAGTCAGAGAAAACTCATGCCCGATCAAAACCCTAATTGGTCAATCCTTGATTGATCTGTGAGAGAAATGGATATCTGATGATCAGAGGTTGATGATTTGATCAAGATAGATCAAATGAGGTGAGAAAAACTCAAACCCTAATTGTTTGCCTTTTGAATCAGATGAAAATCTGATGAAACCCTAATTTTGACCTGTGAAATCCACACCCGATTAATGCTGTCTGAGCTGTTAGTTATGCAAATGATGCGAATGTAAAGTGGTATATTAGGTCAAAATTTGGGGTATGACAGATGCCCTTATTTAAGTTTCTTTAACCTGAGAGATGAAGATGAATATCTTCATTTTGATAGGTGTAAAGAGACTTAAATATCAGAATACGCAAATTTTGGACCTAAGATACCAAAAGATGCGGATGATGCAAAATGATTGAAAAAGTTCCACCCAGAGAAAAATCAAAGAAATGACATGGTGGGGGGAAATTTGTGGATACATCCCTGCTGGGGAAAGAAAGATTCACAAAAATATGTGAATATCTGTTTTCACTTTGGGAAACAAAGAGATTACCTTCTGTCAGCCTTGTGACAATGTTTAAGGTAAGTGGAAATGATATTACCAATTATCAGCTTTGTGATAGTTCATGGTAATGAATTCTGAAGATGTTACCAATCATCAGCGAAGTGATAACTATAACAAGGTAAATCTTGAGAAAAATTTTGCTATGTATTCAGCTTTGTGAACAAAAGACAAATGAAAGAAACAGATTTCAAATGGGCTTTAAAGATATTACCAATTATCAGCAAAGTGATAACTATACAAGGCAAATCATTAGAAAATTGCTGTATATTCAGCTTTGTGAATAACAGACAGATGAAAGAAACAGAACTCAAATGAGTTTTGCTTTCTTGGATACAATCTTGCCGAGGATCTCTCTTTTGAGAAGATGTGGGCATTTTGATTGGAAGACACAGGTTTTCTTTTTTTGACAGAAAGACAACTGTTGGGGATCTTTGAATTGTCGTGATTTGGCCTTGTTGAGAAGGACAAACCTTTTTGACAATGTTGAGGAATGAAAATAAGTGGCTCAGACAATGAGGCTATTGCTTATTGCTTTGTTGATTATAGACAGGGTTCTATCCAGGAACGAACTGGAAAGAAATAGCCAATCAAGACATTGTTCCCAAATGAGGAATGATCTCAGCTGGGGAATGTGGTGGAGAGAAGAAAATGCATTTCTCTGCTTGGGAATACTCCGTTGGAGAAAAGATGTATTTTTTTCTATTTATTCTACTGGGGACAAACTTGTATTTACATGAGTAAGTGTGACTTACACCAGTGATTTGGAAGCAAACATTTTGAGAGATGCAAACAATGCAATGAATGATGCTATTATGTATGAATGTCATGAATGTTATATGCATGCTAACAATACTTGACAAAGACACTAAAGAGATATTTGGGAAAAGGACCGCGTCACAGTTCGAACAAATACTTGGTGAAAATTGCAGCACTGGTGCAGATGTTCACTAATGAAGAATTTGAGTTGCAGGGCTTTAAACTTTCTGAGAAAGGCACTTCATTGGCAACTTGGCTGAGGATTCTTTTTTGGAATAAGAATACCGTCCTTTGATGATTTCTGCTGAGGAGAAAACTGCTGTAGCAGTTGTTTTATCCTTCGGAGATCGAAACACTCTTGGAGAAACTGTTGAAGTTCTTTCCGTGTTCATAGTTCAAAGGAAACATTTTTTGCTTTTTTTTTTGTTTCAAAATTTTGAAGTAAAAATTCATTTAAAACATTTTAGTTTCAAAAAGTGATTTTCACAATAAAAAGCGTTATTTTGCAAAACAGAATAAAGTAGGAATTGCAAACAAAAAGCACAAGGCTCAAATTTATTGAATAGAATGGTAATCAGCCAAATGCGTGATCCCATGAACTATTTACAAAAGTTGGAAATGATAATTTATTGGGAAAAGGCTACATTGAAAGCAAATAACCGCTATTATCCCTAACAACTTTGAATTCCAACCGTGTTTGTCGCGTAAAAGTTGATTGAAGATCCGTTGATGGAAAATTCTTCATATGGACAAAATATGATCGATCGCAGCTATTTTGTCATTTTGTATCCTTGTTTTTGCCTAGATTGCCTTTTAGGTTTTCAATCTATCGTGATAATTTCGCTTATTGTCTCTAATTTTGCCTAGATTGCCTTTTCGTGTTTTCAATCCACCGAGACGCTATTTTTGCCTAAGCCGCCTTTTCGGTTTTCGACTTATCGAAATGTTCTTTTATTTTTTTAGACAAAGTATTTGATGCACAAGATTCACAGGATGCGGAGTTCATCACCGTCCATGGTTGTGAGAGTCATAGCACCGCCGTAAAAGCTTCTTTTAACGATGTATGGGCCTTCGTAGTTAGGAGTCCATTTTCCCTAGAATCGTTGAAAAGATGTAATCTTTTTAAGCACGAGGTCGCCTTCTCGAAATTCACGAGGTCGGACCTTCTTGTCGAAAGCTTTTTCATTCTTTTTGATAGAGTTGTCCGTGACACGAGCGGTCGCGCTTTTTTCAATCAAGTTCGTTGGTCGATCCGCTGGCACCACCGGCCTCGAGATAGCTTAGTTTCCATGAGAACCTCATTGATGGATTTCAACTTCTACGGGAGCACCGCCCATGCCGTATACTAGAGAAAAGGAGTTGCCCCGTTGAAGTGCATCAAGCACGATATCCATGCAGAGCAAATGGCAGCATTTCGTGCCAGTCCTTGTAAGTGATGACCATCTTCTGGACGATCTTTTTGATGTTCTTGTTGGCAGCTTCAACGGCGCCGTTCATCTTTGGCCGGTAAGGAGATGAGTTATGATGCTCGATCTTGAATTCCTCACACAGTTCTTTCATCATTTTGTTATTCAAGTTCGATCCATTGTCTATAATGATCTTGCTTGGAACTCCATATCGGCAAATGAGGTTGTTCTTAATGAACCTCACAACCACTTGTCTTGTGACGTTGGCGTAAGATGCCGCTTCGACCCATTTGGTGAAGTAATCAATGGCCACCAGAATGAAACGATGTCCGTCGGATGCTTTTGGTTCAATCATTCCAATCATGTCGATGCCCCACATGGAGAAAGGCCACGAGAGAGAGAACGTTGAGTAGAGTCGGTGGCACATGGATCTTATCTCGCGAGATCCGCACTTGTGACATCTTTTGACGTGTTTACAAAGAATCGATTCCATTGTTATCCAATAGTATCCCGCTCTCAAGATTTTTCTAGACATTGATGCCCATTTGAATGGGTTCCAAAGGACCCTTCATGCACTTCATGGATGATCGTTCGCTTCTTGTCTCCAACGATCCGAAAGTAACCATATCGAAGTTTTTTTGTATAGAACATCTTCATTAAGGAAGAAATTCCTAGAAAGCCTTCTTAGAGTTTTCTTATCTTTGTACGATGCCCCGAGGGTACTCGTGTTTGAAGGAAACGCTGATGTCGAGAACCACGGTTTATCATCAAAGATTGCTTCTGTTGCAAACACATATGCAGGTCTTTCAAGGCGTCTGATACGGATTCTGGGCATATCATTCCAATCGTTGACTTTGAACATGGAAGATAAAGTAGCCAAGGCGTCTGCCATTCGATTTTGATCTCGAGGATATGATGCGCTCTACTTTGTTGAAGAAAGTCAACAATCGCCTCGCATAATCCTCAGAGGAATTAGACCAAGATGATGAGTTTCATACTTGTCTTTGATTTGATTGATCACAAGGCTGAATCTCCATATATGTCAAGGATCTTGATCCTTAAGTCGATGGCTTCTTCGATACCCATGATGCATGCTTCATATTCGCTATGTTGTTGGTGCAATCGAATAGCAATCGGAAAACGGATATGAGAACCCTCGGAGTGATGATGACCGCCCAATTCCATTGCCAAAGACGTTAATCGCTCCATCAAAGACTAAACCCCATCCGATTCCGGATTGGTCCTTCTCCGTAGCGGTTCGTCACAATCTTTCATCTTCAAGTACATAACATCCTCGTCTGGAAGTCAAATTTGAGAGATTGGTATTCGCTGAGCGGTCGATGAGCCAAGTGATCGCGAGAATACTTCCTTTAACCGCTTGGTGCGATATTGATGTCATATTCAGATAGTAGCATCCGCCATCGAGCGATTCTCCTGCTAAGGCTTTTCAAAGACGACTTGATCGGATCCATTTTGGAGATTAACCAAGTCGTGATTGATCATGTAATCGCGAAGACGCTTTGAAGCCCACACCAAAGCACAACATGTTTTCTCGAGCATGGAGTAACGAGTTTCACACCGTGAATTTCTTACTCGTAGTAGATGGCATGCTCCTTCACCGGTTTGCCTTGGTCCAAGCACGCAGCCCATGGACTCTTCTAGTACGGTAAGGTATATGATCAATGTTCTTCCTTCCACTGGAGGGATCAGTATTGGTGGTTCTGACGGGTATTCCTTGATACTGTCGAATGCTTTTTGACAATCGGCTGTCCACACAACCTTTGATCTTTGCGAAGAAGCTTGAATATCGGCCCACGTGTAGCATCTAAGAGATAAATCTGGAGATGTAATTCAATCGTCCAAGAAATCCTCTTACTTGCTTTTCCGTACGTGGCGTAGGCATTTCCTAAATAGCCTTGACTTTGTCAGGGTCAACTTCAATTCCTTTTTGACTGACAGTGAAACCTAGGAGTTTTCCTGACCTTACCCCAAAGGTGCATTTGTTAGGATTCAGGCGGAGCTGAAATTTCCTTAGTCGTTGAAACAACTTTAAGAGATAGTCTATATGCTCTTCTTCAGTATCAGACTTTGCTATCATGTCGTCCACGTAGACTTCGATCTCTTTGTGCATCATGTCATGGAAGAGAGTAGTCATTGCCCTCTGGTAAGTAGCGCCTGCATTCTTTAATCCAAATGGCATTACTTTGTAGCAAAAGGTGCCCCACGGCGTGATGAAAGATGTCTTCTCCATGTCTTTGGGAGCCATTCTGATCTGATTGTAACCAGAGAAACCATCCATGAAGGAAAAGACATTGAATTTTGCAGTGCTATCCACTAGCATGTCGATATGCGGTAGTGGGAAATCGTCTTTTGGACTAGCTTTGTTTAAGTCCCTAGTCAACACACATCTCGACCTTCCCATCTTTCTTGGAGACAGGTACTATGTTGGCTAGCCATTAAGGATATTCAGAAGTGACGAGGAAACCAGCGTCAAGCTGCTTTTGAACTTCCTTTTTGATTTTGTCTGCCATATCAGGGTGAACTCTCCTTAGCTTTTGCTTGACTGGCGGACACTCTGGTCTTAATGGCAAGTGATGCTCCACGATGCTGGTATCTAAACCCGACATATCTTGGTAGGACCAAGCGAACACATCAACATATTCTTTGAGAAGATTTATCAATTTGCCTTTGACACTGCTGTTGAGTGAAGCTCCAATATTTACTTTTTTTTATCTTCCTCAGAACCCAAGTTGATTGCTTTTAGAGGTTCTTTGTGAGGCTGAATGATCCTTTCCTCGTGCTTAAGTAGTCGAGAAATTTCATCGGGGATCTCTTCTTCAACTTCTTCCTCGGTGACTTCACAGGGGATTTCAGAGTTGAGAAAGAGCGAGAGTTATCGCTTTCAATGGATTTGTCCATCTGCTTAATCTGCATTTTTTATTTATGTTTGATTAAAAAAAGTTTTTATCATCATTTTTTTTTTTGAAGAAAGTTAATGTGAAAGTGTATGCAGATTAATTTTTTCATTATGATTTTTTTTTTGAAGATTTATTTTATTGTGTTTTTTAGGATTATCATTTAAAAGGGTAAAATGAAAATAAACACAGTAGTGGAAACAAAACAACTGCTTTATTTATGATTCACAATATGAACAGAGCCCTAAAATACAAACTCATTTATCTTGGGCAAGATAAAGAGAAATTATTTAAAAGCTAAGCCCTATAAAACATCTCTTCGCGGGCGGCGAGAGTTCAAAACAAAAGCAAAAATAAACTACTTAGAGCTATGAACATTAGTCCGAACTTCAACAGTTTCCAAGAATGACGAACTCCTTGAAGTCGAGGTACTGTAATTTTCCGCTTGGTTTAACCTTGAGTAGACTTTGATGGTCGAGGTGCTTTGAAGACTCTAGACGATGGCCCTTGCCTTTGTGTCGCTAAAGCGATCTTCTTGATTAACAGATCGGAAGTATGAGATATAGCATTTGTACTGTTGATCTTTGTGTTGAATATCGAGGATGTTCCTTCCGTCTCCGAGTGAAGAGACTCGTTGTCGGCGACACTTTCGCATCGTATCCTGAATCATACTCTGATCTTCAAGGATCATGTTGATGTAGTGATAACCGTGTTCGCTTGGTGAAATCCATGACGTGTTGAAAGAGATCTTCGTTTGGGATCTCGATCGATTAAGTTGAGAAGACGAGTATTCCTCTTTGATTGACTAGGTATTCAAAGTCATCACCCCATCCCGTAGGTTGGATATCTTCGATCCGGATTTTTGAACTTTCGCGCAAAGATACTTTACCATGTAGTCAAATTTACCACCGGTTCTCCCAAGGTATCCCAAATTTCAATAGGATCATGGATTTTCACGCTGTCGCAAGGACATGTCTTTGAATTGATCACCGGCATATGATTCCTCTTGAGACACATACTCGAGTTGTTTAAATAAGTGCTCCACTCTTCGATTCGATGGATCGCCTTCATCCTCTTCGATGGTTACTACGCTAACCTCTTGGAGAACAGGATTTAGGAAGCCCCACCGAAAACTTCTTTGATTGGACGAAGTGTTTCATCCTTTTCTTGTCTTTTGAGAATACGTGTGAACCCGAGTCCGCTTTTGTTTCATTCTTGACAGTTTGATAACTTGTCCCCATCCTTTAGTATTGCCATCTTTCACCATTTGTGTAGCTTTATACGAAGAGATAGATGATCCGCTTTTGTTGGTAGATTCATCTTCTAACGGATTTTCGGGAGATGCCCTTCAATGTCATTAGTCGTGATGAAAGAGAAACCGATAGATGACTTACGAGTAAAGCTTGTTCACCACCGATGGTCACCAATTTTCCATTTATCGTGAATTTTAATTTCGATGGAGAGTAAGTTACCGCCCGCATCGTGGATCCAAGGTCTTCCTAGTAAACAACAATCAGAAGTACCGGTACGCCCATGACTTGAAAGTAATTTGAAAGTGTGGGCCAATTTTCATCGGAGATCAACTTCCCAATAACGGACTTTTGATCCATCAAAAGCTCTTACTATTATGTCGTTGAACTTCATTGGCGCCCTTTGTAAGCCAAACGAGCGTGTCGCTGCATTACGCTCAAAGATGAACCTGATCTACCAATACATTGGACAAAGAATCTGATTGGCGATCATTGAGATGTGGAGGGCCAAGTTGTGATCTTTCCTTCTTCCGAAGTTCGTCAATCGCTTAGATTATTGCAAGTCGTTATGTTGAGACGATCCTCCAAACCGTCTCGTAGTCACATCGTGATCCACATACGCTTGGTCTAGTACTCTCATCAAAGCTTCGGTGAGCTTCGAGTTGAGGAGTAGAGACAATATTGAAATTTTGAAGGAGTCTCAGATCACCGATCCGCGACTGATTCTTTTTGATTAACTTTATCTCATCAAATCGCTGATGTTGGCTCTATCGAGAACCAACATTCGTGTTTCAAGTTAAAACTAGAATCGCTGTGATTCTCAAGATATGTTAACGGATTTTGTGACAACGTGAACGGCAATGGTCTTGGTGGCAACGGAGTGTGCACTGCCCACTTCGTGTTACTCGTCCTATTTTATATTGACATTAGCCGGAAGAATAGGCATGGTTTCTCCTTCCCATCCTCTATCGTGGTTGCATTGTATTGGTAAGGAATTGCTCGTAGAACTGCATTTAACAGACCGGTGGGCAAATTACCAAAGGAGATGTTGGAATGCGGAACCATTGTACGCGATCTCCACATGCTCGGTATGTTGAAACAAGGGATCACAACGCTTACTTCGGATTTTCCGAGTTGATATCTCGACTAAAAGCTCATGGAAAATACCCTATTGTATTTACGCCATGGTCATCTCTATTTCGTAAACTTGTAAATCACCAATGTCTAACAAATGCCGGATATCCGCTTATGGTGGAACATCCTTGAATATTCGGGAGCGATGCAAGTCGCGAATCATGCTTAGTGAAGGTGCTCATGGTACTGTAAGCTTCATGAAGATGCACCAAGTTTCCTTTGATCGTTTACGCCCGTGACGAGATACCTGTCTGTTTCAAGATCAAACTTATCGAGTGCCCACCGTGGATGGAAGTGGATTGGCTTGCACGTTGGGCTCAGATTTTGAAGGAAAGAAGATTAGTCCTTACTAACTTCGTATTTCGCCTTTAATGCTATGCAATGTTCGAGGTCATGGCCGGTGCCCTTGGTGAAAAGGGCAAGATACGCCTGCTTTGTACCACCATGGTAATTTTTCGGAACCGAGGTGGTAACCTTTTCTTTATTAGATTCCTTTCTATCGTTAGTGGTAAAGTTCGTATCGTCATTGGAATCGGGTCGAATCGAGTGACCCGAGGCGCACGGTTTTGATTATTATACCGAGCCTGCTGACGAGGCCGTTGAGTTTGTTGGTTTTGTTGAAATTGCGGGCAATTTCGTGTTTGAGTTGTGTTGATGGCGGTGCTATGGTAGCTACCGTCGTTGTTGAATGACATTTTACGTGGTTTCTCGATACCATTCCTACGCCATGTTCTTTTTTTCTTGGGATGCCGGCCCAACTTTTCTAGTTCCACTAGAAGATCCTCGCCTTGATTAGACGTCCGCTCAAACCTCTTCTAACCGTATTCCCATGCTCACCATCTCTGAAATCTCCGGAGCGCTAGCGATCATTCGCCATAGTAGAATGAGCCTAGAGTATTCAAGAATACCTTAGTCATCTCCTCTCTTCCAATGGTGGGTTGACTGGGCGCAATTTCTCCATCGCAAGATATTCCTTGAATGTCTCTCTTTCCTTTTGAGACATGGAGCGGAGTTGATCCCTATCAGGAGCCATATACAAGTTAAATTTGTTTTGCTGGACAAAAGCTTTGCCTAGGTCATTGAATGTTTGGATATTCGTGCTATCTAGCCCCATGTACCATTTCAGTGCGGCACCGGTGAGACTGTCCTGGAAGTAGTGAATTAGCAACTGATGATCCTCATTGTACATAGACATTTTCCTGGCATACATCGTGAGATGACTTTGGACAAGAGTTTTTTGTACTTTTCAAAGTCGTGGACTTTGAATTTTGCGGTATTCTTACGCGAGGAACTAAGCACGATCCCGGCGTTTTCCAAACAATTCTTTCCTCGAATCGCTTTTTATCTCAAGTCGCATTTTGTGAAGTCGCTCGGAGATTTTCCATTGAACCCGTGGATTACCTCGAGTATGATGAACTTATTCGCCTAAGGTAGTGCGTACTACGGAAGTCGAGTTCGCCATGATTGGTTGAGAAACCGACATCGTTTTGTGGAAAAGTTAATCCACGCTATGGAGTAGAGTTTTGCCGCAAAGTAGGTATTTCAAGCGAGATTGTTTGAGAAGTCGGTTGGCGAACTCCGATGCCAAAGTTGAAAGGCATTCCCCATGGATAACCTTCTCGCATGTCGAAAGATGAACCATCGATCGCGACGGCTGAGACCGGAGTAGTAGTGTCCTCTGAAGTTGCTGGTTGATTTTGACTACTCGACGTTGCTTGTTGACTTTGCGTTGTGGCAAGTGAGTTGACCAAAGATGTGAGTCTCTCCACTTCTTCTTGCAATGTTGTTACCGTGCTACGGAGTTCAACGTTCTCTTGCTCAAATCCTTCCATTACTTTTCTTCTTTTTGATCTAGTATCGTATATTCGAAGTGGACGCCGGTCGAGAAACTCTAAGACGCGACAGCTTGACAATCTTTCTATCTGTTCGAACTGTTTAAGCTTTTCAAGCTGTGAAAGTATGAAACTGTGAAAGTATCAGACTCTAAATAATAGACTTAAATGCAAAGTATGATGCATGAATATGATTGTAAAGAAAAGAAATTTCCAAAGAATTTAATGCTAAAAGAGATATTTCTGGCAAATATTTGGATGGAAAATACAAATTTTATTGATTAATGAAGGAAGGTTACAACAATTGTTTTTTGTTGGAGCATTGCTCACACAAATGATAAAATAAATGATAAAATTACAAACTAAATTGAACTAATTAAACGTCTTCGTCGGATGACGATCCAAAGGCTTGATGCAGCTTCAGCTTCAGGATTTCCTTCCCATAGTGAGCTTTTAGTTCGCTTTCGCTTTTAGCTTGCTAATGACTCTTCCACTGCTGGGAGCGGATCGCTGGTTGTCATTTCCTCAAGCTTTCTTTTCCTTTCCTTGACGTATCTCTGGATTGCGTTATCCTTCTGGCAAATCTTCTCATCTTTCTCCATGAGTCATTCATCCTAGAAGTAGAGCGTCTTTTCATGATCTTTGACTTGCTTCTTGAGTTTTTCCTTCTCAAGGTTAGCCTTAAGGAATTTATTTTCCAAGGCTTCTTTCTCAAACCTTATTTTGGTCAAGGCTTCTTGGTATTCTCCCACAGCTTCGACGGGAAAATTTGTTGATTTGGAAGCAATTGAGAACATGGGATCCTCATAAGCGTAAGGCATTCGAAATTCCTTCGCTCTTTTCTTTACCCAAGAAGTGTAGGTTTCCATGGCTACACAATTATTTGCCTTCCCTTTTTCTTTCTTTCGGATGTGGTGCCAAGCTTTGATCATCCTAGCTTTCAATCCTTGGGAATCCTCTTCTTCGTGATAGAAGTAACTTTCTACAGTGAAACCAAGAGGTTTACTAGAGTTTGCGTATCCGAGTTGACGTCTCGCCAGGAAAGGGTTATAGTTGATTCCTCCCTTCGTACCAATGAGAGGTACGTTGGCAAATTCTCCACAGCTCTCAATGATTTCCATCTCATTGTCTGCCAAGGTATACCAATGGATATCGTCGTTTGTAAGAGACATGAGTCTTCTTGACCAATGCCACTCGTCTTTGTTTTCGCGGAAGATAGGAGATCTAGGCAAATGTGAGGTAATCCATTTGAAAAATAGAGGTACACAACACACGATAGTTCCGTCTCCTTGACGATTCCTGTGATGAATAGAGACGTTGGTGTCACCAAGCAAGGTGGGAACGGGATTTCCAATCAGAAAGATCCTTATGGCGTTGATATCAACGAAATTTAGGACATTGGGAAACAACACCAATCCATAGAGGAGAAAAGCTAAAATAGCTTCAAAGGCTACCATACTACCGGCTGCAGAGAATTTAAGAGCCTTCTCCATTAGGAACTTTGAAGTCAGTCCTAAGAGTTTTCCTCTGGTAGTTAGGTTTTTGTCTATCTCAAATTTCTTTAAGTGAGTCATCATTGCAATGACTGGTGACTTAGGAATGGCTTCCAAACCATTGAAAGGCACTTTGTATGATACTGAGATACCTAGGATATGCGCATACTCTTCCAAAGTAGGCATCAACTGATAATCAGGGAAAGTGAAACAGCGATAGACTGGATCGTAAAACTGAACGAAAGTTTTAAGAAGTCCTTCATCAACGTTGCGTTAAGAGTTAAAAGAGTTCCATAGCGTTTCAAACCGAGGGATCTTCTACCAAGGATGCTAACTCTTTCAACTTTCCTACGTCAGGAATCCAAAAACTGATTCTTTTGGGAAATCTTCCTCTGACGTCCATCACTCTAACCTAAAATATTTTACAAAGAAAAATCTCTAAATTCTTTGGAAATGGGAAGAGAAATGAAGTTTTTTTTTGTTTTTGAATGAATGAATGAATGCGGAAAACATGGTTAGTAGTTATACACACGGGCAAGCGTCCGAAGTCACGAGCATGAAGCCAACGATAAGAATCGACGTGGTTAAGTTCTAAGGGCTTATTCATCCGTGAAACGGTTCTATCGATAATACAGCTCAACACTCCTCTTTGAAATATTATCGATTTGTTGAATACCGATATTTTCAAGAGAACTCGCCGATCGTAGTCTCGCATGACAATTACTCTAGGCTTACACCGAATAATCTCGCACTACATCCTAATGGCCGGATGGGTTATGTGTTCTACAACCCACTCTCTTAAGTTTTCGAAAGTACAAATGTCTTCGCAAATACTTGCTAAACACAATACCCCAAGACAACCTCCATCGAAAGGAGATATTAACTTCGTAAGCATTGAACTTCTCACGATTAATACCTCCACCTAGATCTTAAAAATGTTTCTTAAACCGGTTAGGATTTTTTCCATCGATGAAATCGCGAAAACACACAATAAAGAAAACAGATATATGCAAAACATAAAAGCTTATCCCTTTTTCTTTTTGAAAACAAAAAGCTTGGTGCTCGAGTAGAGTAACGCGCTTTCTTTGAAAAATCAAAATTTCAGCAGACTCCCAAACAGAGTCGCCATTTTCCTGCTCGTAAAGGTGACGCAGAGGATGCGAACGTGAGTTCGGTTTCTCCGCTCGAAACGATTTAATCTTTTGATTTGTTTATAAAGATGCGAGCATCGAGCTTTATTATTTTCAACACAAGAAAGATGATTTAATGATTATGAAAAGGGAAAGTCAAATACCCTCAATTGATATTGGTATGCGAACGACTAGCGCAAACTAGACGCAACGCATTGGGGAGATTCGAGTAAGGGGATTTTATATAAAGGAATAGATGGAGCACCCTAAATATATATAGTTATCTATAGCTTTTATATATGAATATGTTTGATATGTTTGTGTGTTTTAATTGCTATTTCTATGATTGGGAAAGTTTCTCCTTTGGGATTTTAAGAAAGATAGATTATGAAGGATTCTAGGTTTTGTTATTATTGTGCTCGCAAAGATCTGTGGATCTTCTACATACATATCCCCTAGTGGGAATCAGAGCATTTGTAGCTCGGATCTACAGGGTTCTATGATTTGTTTGGTCTGAGGGAGAAAGAAATTTGCTCGGCAAGGATGAGACCTGTGCCTCACGTATTCTCAAAAGGATGTTGAGAAAGTCAGCAATCGTAGTTCCCACTTATGCTAGTGGAAAGCAACGGATGTTAGTAAGAGATGATAAATGTCATCTTAATGAAAAATGTATCTAATCTATTTCATCACATACATTTTGAAAAGTTTGACTGATTAAAATCTTTCATCGTAAGCATTAGGTGCTTTGCTTGAGTGTACAAGCGTTACCACTTACATGTTTAAGAAAGATGTTTGAAAAAAAGATTGAATCTTTAACTGTAAGTATTGGGTGTTTTGCTTGAGTGTACAAGCGTTACCACTTACAATTAAGAGATGTTTTTGTTTGAAAACAGTTTGAAAAGAGTTTTGAAAAAAAGTTTTGACTGTATGTGATGTGATAGATGAGATACTTCTTCCATAGAGATGATAGATGTCTAAATCTCAAGGAGAAATTAGTTGGATTAAAGGGATGCTTTTAAGAAGCCCATGGGTCCTTGTATTGTTAGCCCAAGAGGAGGCATTCCGAGGGTCATCGAGGGTCCTTGTATGAAGCTCAAGAGGAAGCTATAGGGTATGGCTGGCTTTTGTGTTAAAAGGGATTTCACCGAGAAACCATCCTTTTGGAATTAAGAGCAATTTCACCGGGAAATTTTACTCTCTGGGGATTTGAAAGTGATTTCACCGGGAAACCATCCTTTCGTGGTTCTATCTTAGCTGGTGATTCTTTGTATTGAAGCCCAATAGGAGCTGTTAAGAGATTTCCTGTCTCTTTCATTGTATGATGCCCAAGAGAAGGCTAAACTCAATGAGGAGTTCTTTTGAACGAAGCCCAAGAGGAGGCTAACTCAACAGGGGAGTGTTGTCTTATATGAAGCCTAAGCGAGGCTAAACTCGTGGGAGAGTTTCTTTGTACAAAGCCCAAGAGAAAGCTAAACTCAACTGGGATGAGTTGTCTTGTATAAAGCCCAAGCGGAGGCTAACTCACCGGTGATGAATTGTCTTGTACAAAGCCCAAGCGAGGCTACAATGTGGGGAACCTATTGGTTAGACTGATTGTTTTGTTATAATTAGACAGTTGTATAAACAAGTGTGTGTGTGTGATATGTATTCACAGGAGTTTATGAAGGAAATATAAACAATGCAATGATGTTTATTTACAGCAGTTTATGAAATATAAACAAGTGTCTGTGAAACGAACGTTTAAAACGAGCGTAACTTGATTATTTACAAGTTTGAATTGTGTACAAGGAAGTGAATATGTACACGAACGAGTATTTATGTACAGAGAAAGATGGATGTACATAGGAGGGTTGGGACTTACACCATAATGGAGGCCCATTGGTTTGAAAGCAGTTTCACAGGGAATAATGCTCCTTTTAATACCAATGGTATTCAACGTATATACAGACAAAACCGAAACGAATGATTAAAGTTTATCTGTAAAAGGTATCTGTATTATGTACAGATAACAGTTTTGTATGAAAAGAAATTGATATGTACAAGGAAAAGATGTATGTACATAAAGAATGTTGGTTTGTGTATACACAAGTGAAATGAAAAATAAACGATCGAAGTTTGTCTGTACTTGAGTATAAAAAGTATCAATGTTATGTACAGATAAAATTTTTATGTGTTTGAAGAGTTTTTGATATGTACAAATAAATATTATGTACATAAAAGAATGTTATGGGACTTACACCGTGAGGGAGGCCCATTGGTTTGAAAGCAGTTTCACAGGGAATAATGCTCCTTTCAATACCAATGGTATCGGTGTATAAACAAACGAATGAAAACAAACGAAAAAATTTGTTTATGTTTGAATATTGACAATGATGATTTGTGTATGTACAAGTAAAAATAAGTATGTACATAAAGGATTGGGACTTACACCATAAGGGTGGCCCATGATCGATTGAGAAATTCGAGAAACAACGAATTTGATTTTATCGTTTAAATCGGATCGATCGTGGTAAAAGATGTAAGTTTTGATGAAATGTTTTGAAAAATGATTTGAAAAATGTTTTGAAATGTGAGGTTCATTTATGAAAAGTTTTGAAAAAAATCGGAAGTCGAAAACCTGAAAAAATTCACCTTAAAGGAGGTTTGAAAAAGTGTTCGTGACGCTGCTTGCTCGATTAAAATATGATCGATGAAATTTTTTTCTGAAAATTTTTGCACTATCATAAAATAAATGTATTTATTGACAAGTGTTTAAAATATCACCTTAAAATAAGGAGTTTTGATTGGTCAAAAAAATTGTGAAAGTTTTATGAAAAAACATGAAAAATTGGAAAGTTTGAAAAAGAAATGGTCCTGATGCGAGTTGAACCCATGACCAAAGGGTGACACACGTGGCAGAGAAACTTAAGAGCAAACAAGCTACCACTGGGACAAACGCGCCTTGGTGTTTAGTGGACTAGAACACGTGTTGATATGAGATTGGAATTTTGAATTTGAAAAGATCAAGAACACGCAAGATCGTTCTTCATGTTTTGATTTTCGAAATCATGATCCAAGCTACCATCTTCGCTTCTCAATGAAAATCAATGATGTAAAATGAAACTTGCTCGTTTTTCATCACGAACACGATGGTACTTGTTAATTGCATTTATATTCGCCTAACTCAATTGAATTTCGAAAATGCTAAGAACCCTAAACCGATTTTTCAAATTAAATGACGATGTTTAATGATTCTTTGATTTTATTGAGGGTTATTGATCGTTATGTAAACAAACGGCCATGAGTTTTTTCAATTGATGCAAGGAATCGTAGAGTTCAAGTTGGTGTTCATACCGTGAAAGTGAGAATCGAATTCGCAAGAGTGTTTCCGAGCTTGTTTGTGGATCATTTGAGCACCATCGGCATGTATGGAAGTGTGAATGGTATGCTTGCTTCAAATCACCTCAAATCGCTCCAGCCAAGTCCACCGCACAACTCGAAATAGAAACTCAATTCAATGGAAAACCCGTTATGATTGTTGTTTATGTTTTGAATCATCCCTATGATGTATATTGAAGGTGTTAGAATGATTAGAACATGATTTGATCAAGCCTAGCTTCAAATTCGATCCATAAGGCGCTTTGGAAGTTTGAAAGCATGAAATGAAAACTGGTTTTGGCTTGATTTCAGTTTGATTTTAAGTTATAAACAAGTTTGATAATGATCATGGAATATGTTTGACACCAAAGATCAACTGGTTTTAACTAAATTTCAAAATGCAATATTTCTCACTTTGCACTAAATTGCTTGATTTTGAAGAAAGTAGAGTGAAAGCATGATCTTGCATTTGCTTTGGTGTGGTTTTGGACTTGAATTTGTGATCTATTTATAGGCAACAAGTTCTGAAATGTTAGGCAAAGAGTACAATGCTTTTGGAAAATCAAAGATAACTTAGAGGGCAAGAATGGTATTTGCCAAAAAAGGAAACTTCCTTTTTTCACCATGTGCTCATTTTTACAATTTGATCCAATCCTCTCAATTATTACCTCTAACTGATATTTATCAGTTCAATCATCCATTTGGCAAGGTTAGATTGCTTCTAGATGAAGAAAGCATAAAAATGACCTATAATTGAAGTTTTGGATTTTGAAAATCAAGTTTCATGGAGCCTTATGTTTCAATTTCAAAAGTATGGCTAGACTCCATGGATTTGAGAGTTCTTGGACATTTTGGAAAGCTTGTTTCACAAGCTACAACTTTCATGTTTTGAGTTTTTTCAAATTCAAATTGGAACTAGGTGAAAAAATGGCATGAAGTTTGGAAAAAATAAGAAATTTCAACACTTAGAAAATTTTCGAAGTATGAAAACTTTTGACTTTTTGTTGACTTTTTCAAATTCTTCGATTTTTTATGATCATGATGGATCATTTGAAGTATTTTGATGATTGAAAAAGTTTTGTTTTGAAAAATTTGACCAAAAGTCAAAGTTTGACTTTTCTGTGCAGATGAAATTTCATCAGATGTTTCTTGAAATTGACTGATGAAGTCTGTGAACTTCTGTGATGTTTTGAATCTAGAAAGTAGGTCAAGATGTTGTATCTAAGATATAATGACCAATCTCTATCCAAAAAAGTCATTTCTTGTTCAAAAAGTCAGAGAAAACTCATGCCCGATCAAAACCCTAATTGGTCAATCCTTGATTGATCTGTGAGAGAAATGGATATCTGATGATCAGAGGTTGATGATTTGATCAAGATAGATCAAATGAGGTGAGAAAAACTCAAATCCTAATTTTTTGCCTTTTGAATCAGATGAAAATCTGATGAAACCCTAATTTTGACCTGTGAAATCCACACCCGATTAATGCTGTCTGAGCTGTTAGTTATGCAAATGATGTGAATGTAAAGTGGTATATTAGGTCAACATTTGGGGTATGACAAGAAGGTTATGAAAAAGGAAGGTATTAGCACCCCTTTTCATCCGTAGTTATCTACGGGCTCTTAGTTGCTCTTAGATCATCTTTTTAAAAGTGCTTTCTGTGTGTTTGACAAAAATGTTTTGAAAAAGTCATTTCGCTTTGACTTTGTAATGATTCATGTAGGAATGTATACAAAGTGTTCAGAAATGTTTCGTTTTGAAAAGAGTTTGAACTTTGACAAAAGTGTGTTGTGTGAAAAGTATTTTGATAGAGCAAGCAACTAAAAGTCTTATTACCTACTCAGAATTGGTTGTTTTCGTGTTATTTTACGTTCCTTTAGAATAGCGTTATCCATACCATTAGTTGGTAGGTAACCCTATTCGTTGGATGTAAGCGGGACATTCGAAGGGACATCGGATGGTCGTAGAAAGCAACTTGTAGGAAGTGTCCTAGCACATTCAAAGGGACTATCATCATTTTTCGTAGGCGATAATCGAGGGTCAAGATCATGTATTCGGAGGCGACATCGTGGGTCTATGATCTTTGTATCGAAGGGACTATGATGATTTGTTTGAAAGGCAACGGTGCTAGGATACCTCTACGTTCGAGGGACTTGACCATTTGAATTCGTAAGGCAACGAGAGAGAATTACCCTAAGGGGTGCATTTGTGAAAGAGTGTGTTGATTTTAGGCATATTATCTTGGTATTATGAGTGAGCTATGTCCATTTTATCTTGCCATACACGCCTAGTTACTAGCAGTTTATAGGGTGCGGAAATTAAAATGCGGAAATGTAAAGTGCGGAAAGATAAATCCTACGCTATTACATGGCTTTGGGGCAGATACATAATTTAAACTTGCGGAAAATAAAACCCTAATTAAAACTATTACATCCCATGAGCAATTACATTATTTGAAAAAAGAAACGATAAAGAAAAATCGCCCGAAACGGGATAACCTGTAAAAAGATGAGAAATCGGAAAATACGAGAGAAATCGAATAAGAGGAAAATGTTAGTAAAAATGCAAATTTTTGAATGAGAAAAATATTTCATGCTGGAAATAACATTAATATGCTAAAATAATTTTTTGGGATTTTTTGGAGATGATTTAATAATTAAAAACTAATTAAAAGTGATTTAAATGATAAATTATGAACAAATTAAATATGCATGCAAAATAATATTTTTTAATTTTATAAATTAAATAAACATTTTCTGGAAATAATGCAAAAAGAAAAATATTTTTTGGTGTTTTTTAATGCATGATAAAAATTGTTGAAAAGAAATTAAAATGCATGAAAATATTGAATAAAAATAGAATATAGAAAAAAAAGAAAATAGTTTGAGTTTGTGAAAAGAAAAACAAATCTGGTCCTGATGAGGCTCGAACTCGTGACATTGGAGAGCATCTACCAACAGTCCATGCCTTAACCACTAGGCCAAGTGTCATTTGATGTTTGAAAAGTTGAAAACAATTGCATTTGGATGCTGACACGTCCTGGATGTGTTTCAAACTGAGTCAGCCACGCGTGGACCCCAGTTGACTGGATGGACAAATCAGATTGCTTGCTTTCGCCACGCATGCTTCGCCGGATTCCACATCGGTCAACGACGCCGGAGCCCTAGTCTTCCGCCTTCTCCGATCAAGCAAATTCTAAAACCTGCAAAACACGAAAGATAAATGGCAAAGGAATACCCTACCCCTAAATCGACCTTGCGAATCCAATGGTGGCATTAGTTTTCCCCGAAAGTGCTCAGATAGGCCGGTTCAAGAAGACCTCAAAACCCTAACTATGGCAATTCCTTGTTTTCACGTGCAAGCTTCGAAACGATGGCCCAGATCGATCACATGGAGTCTCATGAACACAATAAAAGCATTAGAATCAATGGAAACACGCAGAATAGTAAAATGCAAAATCAAGAAATATTTGAATATGTATGCATGTATATAGCTCGATTTAGCTTGCTTTGATCAATAACAATGATGCATTCTTACTCAATCTTACCCCCTGAGCACGTTTGGATGGTTGGAAGAGGCTGAAAGAGGCTGGAAAATAAAATTCGATTTTCACCAATTCTTGAAAAAATTTGACAAAATAAGGGTTGTTGTAAGGGCTAGGGTTTCGTGTCCTTGGCTGTGTGTATTGCTGGCTATTTATAGAGGGATTTGAGAGAGAAAAAACAAGGCAAAAAGATTTGATTTGGAATGCATTCAATGATTTTTAAATAAAATCAAATTTTTGGAAAGAAATTTGATTTTCTCTTTAATGTATGATCATGCACGAAATTGGCAAGATGTATGGGCTTCCTTGGACCTCAAGTTTGATCAAAATCCAATCATCTTGAAAAAATATCTTATTTTCATATATTATATAATTTAATTTTGAATTAAATGGTTTAAAATTCAAAAATAAATTAATAAAATAGAAAATTGCCATGGCCAAGCATTTATGGGTCACAAATAATGTCATGAACAAGTTTGGATCAAAAGATTATAGGCCCATTTGGAAAATTTTGCATTTTGACCAAAATATCCTTTTGTGCAATTGTCCAAAATTGCCCAACTTCTGAATAGTGTATCTTGCTCAATTTTCCACATTTTTTAGTGTTCTTGGACTTTTTGGAAAGCTATAAGAGTCCTCTAACCAACCATTTTGGTCTCATCTCAATCGGTTTTTCCATGCTCAATATATCTTCAAAACAAAAAGTTGACTTTTTGTTGACTTTGAAAAAGACCTGTAATGTTTTGATCCATACCTCTCAAATGAAGCATTTTTTGAACATTCTTGTGAGACATGAAGTTGTAGGGAATGGAATTTCCTTCAAAACAAGAGGTGGTGGAAAAATTTCTGAGAAAGTATGAAGAAGTTATGATCAGTCAAAGTTTGGTTGACTTTTCACCTAGAAACCCTAATTTAGAAAGTTTGACTTTTGAGCAAATCTTGAGTTTTCTTGATGAATCATGATCAACCCTTGATCAAATGATGAATGTAACTTCAAAATGAGGATGTTGACCAAAAATCATGAAGTTTGACTATAGGTTGACCACAGTTGACTTTTTGTCCAATACAACTGATTTTCAACCATCTGAGCAATTGTCTGAGGAAATTTGACTTGTAAGGCTTGAAACTTGTCATGGAGAATCTTTGAAGCATATGAGGAGGCATGAAGACCATTGGAAATGTTGGAAGTCCATCTTGACCTGAGAAATGCCAAACCCTAGTTTGGGTTGATTGTTTAGGAGAGGGTTTGTCTGATCAACCTTTGAGGAATCCTTGAGCATGGATGTATGGAATGTCTTGAGAAAATGGAGGGCAAATTTTGGGGTATGACACACACCTAGCAAAAATTCATCGCTAGATGAAGAACACACAAAGGTGAGGGATAAAAAAACACTCCTCCACAATCTTGCAAACAATAGACTAAATTATGCATTCATCCAAAAATGTATTGAAAATACAAATACAAGAATCACAAGGGCTTTTCAAGATTGTAATGTGGCTTGGTTAACAAACAAGTGATAAGTACTAAAGCTAATCGACACAAAAACTTGCCTAAACCTAAGAGAGTGATCAACTCACAAAGTTCCAAACAATATAATTTCAATCAAACTTATTCTTCATCGCAAATTTCACACCAAACACACCTCACTTATTAACATAACATTATTCCCACTCTTTTTGTTTTTCTTTTTCAAAACTTTTCTCTTTTTTCTTTCTTTTTCTAATCTTTCTTTTTCACATTTTTTTTCTTTTCTTTCTTTTCTCTTAACCTCATACCAACCACAATATAAGTACATAAACATTCCTCTCCCCAACTTGAATTCAACCAACATCATTATGTGAATACTCCCCACTTTCTAAGGCAAGGTAAAAATCCATACAACAACATATAGTTGAGGGTTCAAGAAACAAAGAAATCAACATCCATACAAAAAAAAGTGAATTGACACTCATAGACAAGCATCAAGTTCAAATAAAATTGGATGTTGATAAAAGTTCAAAGGGGCTAACAAAGGATCACACACTCACAAGGTGAATTGAATATTTGGCCAAGGTAGTTATGCTCAAAATCAACAAAATGCCTTGATCATTTTCTTGCAATCATACAATCAACACAAAACACAAGATTAAGCATAATAAAATCCAGTTAAAACAAGAATGTGGACTCTCAGCATATGTAAACAATGGAAAGCTTCCTCACATTTATGGTTAAAAATGGTACTAAAGTGATTCAATTCATGAGCAAGTAATGCAAAAAGAATGAATAGCATGGTAATTATACAAAAGATAAATTTCCTAAACATGTTATGCTATAGAAAGCGATAAACGAGTACCTGACGTGTACCAACTTTGAAAACTATGATTACCATACATCCGCGAGTTGAAACGATCAAACTCAGAAAATCACCTCAAAAGTCTTCAAGTTACCGGACCAAAATTTGAGTCCAAACAACAACAAAAGAATTAGAAAAACAAAATTTATAATATTTACAACCAACAAAACTCCTCAAGCTAAACACGACAAGCTTGCGGAAAAACAACAAATTACATAACAAAACTAAAGCAAATAACGATACAAAAACGTGGTGACAATGAATTAACAAGTTGAAGGTGAAGATTTAAAATTAAGAACAAGTCCTATTTCAACTTGTTAAAACACAAGTCACCACACACATAAACAAACATAAACAAACATGCTTGTTTTACGTCGTAAGCTCGACGCCTTTATTGTGCGAGCACTAGTAACCTCCTCTTGTCATGCCATGGTATTGCCACACCGCGCAAACCTAAAGAAAGTGTTGTAACAACCACACAACAAACGTTACGAGTACGGGACAATTCACAACATCACATGAAAACTAAGAAAATCACAAATATGTACAAGTATGGAAAGTAAACACACAACATGTACATGTAACATATACAAGTTCATATACAAAACCTATACAGCATTTACAATAATTACAAAACTCAAAAATAACGGAACTATCGCAATACAGAAACAATAAAACCAATCCCCAACAACGGTGCCATTTTATTGATGTGGTAAAGCGACAAGCAAAGAGTTGGTATTATTTTTACCGGGTGATATATACCGGTTAGGTTAAATCGTATCGTGTCCACAGAGATTGGTTATTGATTCGTCTTTTAAAAATTCTACCGTTAATGAGTTTGGGATTAAAAGAAATGAAAATAAAAGACAGAAAGTAAATGAACAAAAAGTATAAAGGATAGACAGCTTATCCAGAACGAATGTAAACTACCCGTCACAGACTTAAATCTACCACCCATGTCATACTCGGCCTACGATACGCGTCCGTGTCATCACATATCTCTCACAATCGAAGATATTTCTAACCCAAATTGAGAATTCTCTCGAATCACCTCGATATCCATTTTTGGCCTACCTCGACAACCAGAAGTCAACTGCGTCAACTCCATACCCATCTTTGGCATACTTCACCAACGCAGAGGCATTAAGATTAGATACTCTATAGTGAATGTCAGCTCTAAACCCATTTCAAGCATTCAGAAACTAATAGATAATCATCCTAGGAAAGAATCTAAGCAATCTATCTCTAGTAAAGCTCAAATCCCTAACATAGAGTAAAAACCTAAGACAATCACCAACACAAATTCGTAAAGCAAACTTTATACAACGTCAAGGGCGAAAAATATACATGATTTATGAGTAGATATACATACAAAACCCAACAATAGAGATTACAAAGAAAAGAGAAGAAGAGGAACAAAACATTTATTGGTTTGTCAACACCAATCGATGAGGGATTCGACTCCGGATCATCCAAATGCAAGCTCCAATGTTGTTTTCCAAGCAAATTTATCAAAAAAATGATGTTGATGGTGTTGGGACTCAAAAATACCCAACCCATAACCTAAAAATGTGTTTTTAGCCCCTTCTAAAGAATTCTGAAGTCGCGGGGCACGCTAAGCGCGGTATTCGCGCTAAGCGCGGTCTGTGATGTTCAGCATCTTGTTTTTGCCATATCTTGAGAACCGTAACTCGGAATTGCGCCCGGTTTGAAGAGTTGGAAAGCTTATTAAATTTCCTATATAACCATGACAAAATATCAATCAAATTGATGATTTTTATTCTTTGATTTTGAGCTTTATTCGTTGATGAGTTGCTCTAATCGCGCGTTTGAAGTCGTGTCTTCGACACTTTATTACTCAATGCTCCAATTATGAATGAATACCTATAAAAGAGATGAAAAACTATCAAATGATACAATATTTACACAAAAAAATCAATTATTCTATTATGTACACATTTATACAAAAAGCGGGGATTTATTCGAACAAAAGAACCGATAAGTGCCACAAAACGTATATAGAAAATAACTACATTTTGGCACTTATCAACTCTCCCCAACTTGAAACATTGTTTATCCTCAAACAAAGTCAAGTAAACCTAAAGAAACAAAAGATGATAATCAAAGAATCACGAATCAACAAGTTTTTAAAACGGAAAACAAATGTATGGTTCAAACAAAAACGTACACGACAAAATACAAACTTACCACCATACTACAACAATAACATATAAACGAAACAAATCCTAAGTACAAAAATCATGCAAAACATTCTAAAACAAAACAAACTCAATCATGAATCACACCTAGCAAAAATTCATCGCTAGATGAAGAACACACAAAGGTGAGGGATAAAAAACACTCCTCCACAATCTTGCAAACAATAGACTAAATTATGCATTCATCCAAAAACGTATTGAAAATACAAATGCAAGAATCACAAGGGCTTTTCAAGGTTGTAATGTGGCTTGGTTAACAAACAAGGGATAAGTCCTAAAGCTAATCGAAACAAAAACTTGCCTAAACCTAAGGGAGTGATCAACTCACAAAGTTCCAAACAATATAATTTCAATCAAACTTATTCTTCATCACAAATTTCACACCAAACACACCTCACTTATTAACATAACATTATTCCCACTCTTTTTGTTTTTCTTTTTCAAAACTTTTCTCTTTTTTCTTTCTTTTTCTAATCTTTCTTTTTCACATTTTTTCTTTTCTTTCTTTTCTCTTAACCTCATACCAACCACAATATAAGTACATAAACATTCCTCTCCCCAACTTGAATTCAACCAACATCATTATGTGGATACTCCCCACTTTCTAAGGCAAGGTAAAAACTGGTTTGAACAATGAAGTTCCAGGAAAACCTTGTTTGGAAATAATGTCAAGTATGATCATTTGAGAGTCTTTGGTTGTAAGGATTTTGTACATATTCTAAAGGATGAAAGATCCAAGTTGGGTGCAAAGTCAAAATAATGTATCTCCATCGACTTTTATCAAAATGAGTTTGGTTACAAGTTGTATGATCCTATAGGGAATAAGCTTATCGTAAGTCGTGATGTAGTATTCATGAAAGATCAAATTATTGAAGACATTGATAAGGTAGAAAATATCACACCCAATAAAGATATCAGTTTGTTTAGTATTGATCCAGTTTAGTTTCCTAATCATAATATATATGGTATTGGTGGTGATGATCATAATGAAGAGCCATATGATTATGTTGATGATCAACCACTTAGAGATGAGGTGAATATTCCTACTAATTATGATGAAGAGGAGAATGATATGTCACAAGATGAGAATCTTGGTGAAGCTCCAGAATCATCTCAACTTACGAGGTCTATCAAGCAGAGACAACCTTCTACAAGGTATAATTCTGATGTGTATCTGACCTTGACTGATGAGGGTGAACTTGAGTGTTTTCAAGAGGCCATGGAAAGTGATGAAAATCAAAAGTGGTTAAATGCAATGCATAACGAGATAAAATCATTGCATGATAATCGCACTTATGATTTAGTGAAGTTGCCTAAAGTCAAAATGGATTTGGATAGCATGTGGATTTATAGAGTTAAACATGAGAGAAACTCTAAGTATCTAAGATATGAAGCTATATTAATGGTGAAAGGTTTACTTCAAATAAATGGTGTTAATTTTAATGAGATTTTATCACCTGTTGTAAAGATGTCATCAATCATAATTGTGTTGAGTTTAGCTGCTACTCTTGATTTAGAAGTTGAGAAAATGGATGTGAAAATGACTTTTCTTCATGGTGATTTGGAAGAAGATCATGTTTGTAGATTCAAAAATAGTCTATATGGTTTGAAGCAAGCTCCACGGAAATGGTACAAGAAGTTTGACTTTGTTATGTGTAGAAGACTACTTCAGATCATTGCGTCTTTGTTAGAAATAATTTTACGATTACTTTATTATCCTTGTTATTATATGTTGATGATATGCTTATTCTAGGAAAAAGTATTTCTAAAATTAACAAGTTAAAGAAAAAGTTGGGAGAGTCATTTGCCATGAAAGACATGGAACCAGCTAAATAGATTCTTGGCATTAGAATCATGTGTGATAGAAAATAGAAAAACATTTGGATGTCATGAGAAAATTATATCAAAAAAGTGTTGCAAACATTCAAAATGGAAAACTTTAAGGCGGTAAGCACTCCTCTTGCTACTCATTTCAACTTGAGTTCTAATCAAAGTCCTTCAAGTGAAGATGAAGTGTTTGATATGAAACGTGTTCCTTATGCTTCTTCTGTGGGTATTTTTATGTGTGCAATGATATGTACAAGATCATATATAACACATGTTGTTGGTCCATTTAGTAGATTTTTGTCAAATCCAGGTAGAGAGCATTAAAATGTTGTAAAATGGATTTTAAAATATCTTTGTGGTACTACCTCTATGAGGCTTTGCTTTGGAGGAGATAATCCTACTATAGTAGGATACTCTGACTCTAATATGGATGGAGAGATTGATTCAAGAATGTCCACTTCGGGCTATATGATTAAATTTATAGGGGATTTACGGCTTGGCAGTCCAGATTGTTAAATTGTAAAGCATTTCTACTACAGAGGCTGAGTTTATTGCCATTACCGAAGCATGCAAAGATTTACTATTGTTGAAGAATTTTTTGCATGAGATTAGTTTTGTTCAAGACAAATATATGTTACTTGTTGATAGTCAAAGCTCTATTTATCTTGGCAAGAATCTGACTTTTCATAATAGGGCCAAACACATTGATATGAGATATCACTAGATACATGATGTCTTGGATGCTAAGTTGTTGCAGTTATCTATGGTTCATACAGATGATAATGGTTGTGATATAATGACTAAAGCATTACACCAAGAATGAAGTTTGAAGCTTATTGTGATATCATTGGTTTGGCGATTTCCTCCACATAGTTGTGAGGAGGAGATTTGTTGGGATTGGGTTCCCTTGGCATGTGGAGAAATACCCAAATATGAATAGCCCATTTTTCTCACTTATTTAAATGGAGAATGTCAATTTATGGTTAAAAGAGATGGAGAGAAAATAAGGATTCAAAAGAGAGAAAAAAAAAAAAGAAACTCATTCCCATTTTTTCTACATCAGTCTCACTAAAACGACGATCCCTGATTCCTTCACCATTGGAAAAAGCTGAAATTTGGTGAGATTGTTCACAATGCATATATTTAATGTTTAACTCTTGGAATCTTCAAAACAAAGTCTGAGTTGAGAGATACCGTCTTCACACTAGAGCTGCAGATTTGGGAAAATTTTCAGCTTTTTTTATTCTTATTTGTAAGTTAGTTTGCATTGTGATTTACGGCTGTTATCACTATTTTATGAATAACTTTAATACTTTCTTGTATCTAGAATTGATTATAGTGGAGTTTCTTTTTGTATAGACGGCTCGTGATTGTTACTCTCATATTGAGGGGTTTTGTACGTTAAAAATATTGTTGTTCTTTTTGTTCCTTTATTGTTCAGTTGTCGTCTTATATTTGTTGTTGATCCTCAAGGTTCCTACAAGTTTGAGAAATATTATATTTGTTTCGTATTAGTCTATTATTGTGTCTTAATTTCCCATCAAAATGCAATTGATGTTTGGAATGATCTAAAGGAAAAGTTCCCTATAGTATCAAGGTGATCTTGTTTTAATTTCTGAATTGCAACAAGAGATTTATATTTTGAATCAAGATTCCAAAATTTTCACTCAATTTTACTCTACATTTAAATTTATTTGCGAATAATTTGAAATCTATATGCCAATTCCTAATTGCACATGCAAGATCATATGTTCATGTGAGGTTGCGAGACAAGCAAGAAATAATCATCGCTTGCTCCATGCTATTGGATTTCTGACTGGTTTGAATGATGATTTTGTTGTGCTTATATTACAAATTTTGCTCATGGATCTCTTACCTAACATGAACAAAAAATTTATATGGTTCTTCAACACGAGAAGCAAGATAATTTTGCATCTGTTAAATATTATCAAACATTGATCAATGTTATGGGATTCAAGAAATATAATCCCAAGTGTTATACCCCAAAATTTTCCCTCCTATTTTCAAGTCAATACCCATCTCCATACTCAAGAATTCCTCATGGGTTGATCAGACAAACCCTTTCCTAAGCAATCAAGCCACAACTAGGGTTTGGACCTCTCGAATCAAAAATGGTTTATATTGTCTCAAGTGAGTATCATTCCTCATCAAATGTCTCAAAGTGTCACCATGTCAAGTTTCAAACCTCATAACCTAAGTTTGCTCAGTCAATTGCTCAGATGGTTGAAAATCAGTTGTATTGGACAAAAAGTCAAATATGGTCAACATACAGTCAAACTTCATCATTTTTTGTAAACATCAAGATTTTGAAGTCATATTCATCATTTGATCAAGGGTTGATCATGATTCATCAAGAAAATTCAAGGAATGATCAAAAATCAAAAGTTTCTAAATTAGGGTTTCGTAAGGGAAAGTCAACAGAACTTTTACCAAGCATAACTTCCACACACTTCATCATAAATTTTTCCACCAATGCTCATTTTAAAGGGATTTAATTCTCTACCACTTTGTGTCTAACAAGATTTTCCCAAAAATTATTCATTTGAGAGTTATGGGTCAAGACATGTTATGGCTTGGGAAAAAATGGAAATTTTGAAGAAGTACATGAAGAAAACATTGATCAATCTTGAAAATCTTCCAAATGGGCCTTGGTTTTTATGATTTGAACTTATTTTTAACATGGCCCATGACCTCTAAATCCAATTATGCTCCACATTATGATTTATTTCATTTATTTTTGAATTATTTCATTTAAATTTAATTTTAAATAAAATAAAATGCAAAGAAGGTTGGATAGGCGTGTGGGCTTGATGTTTAAAGTGCCTTGAGGTCCAAGCAAGTTCATGAAATTTGGCGAGAAGCATATAAGGGATGATTGCATGAAGATTGAGCAATTTTGGAAACACTGCATTTGATTTTTCAATCAAATATTTTCCAATGAATGCAATATATTTTCTCTCAAGTTTCTGACCTAATACACTCCTCATTATATATTCTACAAGACCAGGAGAAAAAGACATGGATTGTTGCCTCTAAAACCCTAGAGAATTCTTCAAAAATTCAAAGTTTTAGGGCAAGATCAAAAGCAATCCTGGAGCCTGTTTCAATCGCTTTCAACCATTGCATCACACTCTTGAAGTTCCCAGGAATCGTTCCATACTCTCACACAAGCCTGAAGCAAGCCTGAATCGTGCCACTCGATTGCACCAGTTTGGTAAAAAATTTGCATCTCAAACTCTCGATTTGTGCCATTTAAACTATTTCGATTCATATATAAATGTTTATGCTAATGTTTGTGACTGTTTAGAAACATTGTGCATGAGTTTTAACACAGGAACAATGAAACACCATTGTTAGGGAAAATGAACTGTTGAGCTTCCAAACCCTAGATACAAGACGATTCAAACTAAACTAACACCACCATTGAATTCCTGGGGTTCAATTTATGGGGATAAGGTTCCTCTCTTGTTTCTATTCGTTTGACTTTGCAGATTTGATTTTCCAGGTGGCCGGAGAAGACGACCGGAGCATGGCTCGGGCGTCTTTGACTTTGTTTTTACCGACGAGGCTTGGCGTAGCATAATGTAATTCATCCATTTAAAACCAGGGGTCCCACACGTGTTTGTGTTTAGAAAATCTGATTTCTGAAACTAAAACTCCAATATATATTTATTCAATGACATAAGATAATTGATGTATCACCACCCCAGTGGTTAACCATGCACGCGCTACTCCTCTCACTCTCTCAAGGTGTGGGTTCGATCCCTGTCTTTTGCCATTTTTTTCTATATTTTCTAATTGTTGCAGGATAGTACACTTATACAATTGGAGTCGTGGTTACAACATCACAAGCACATGGCATAGTGGTCTAGTTTTAGACCTACAACCCTCAGGTCCTGAGTTCAAGCCTTCCAAGGACCACCCTAATGTTCTAACACTTGTTTTCTTGCATTTTTCTTATTTTCTTTTATTTTTCAACCAATTTTAATTTCTTTTCATTAATTAATTTTTCATAACTAAAAAAACCTAAAAAACTGTTTTAATTTTAGATTTAGGTTTTAAAAACCTTTATTTAATTTCTGACACAAAAACATTTGATTTTTCTTCACATTTAAAATATTTTTCTTAATTAAATTCTAAACTAACTTAGAATTAGGGTTTTTTGCATTAAAATCGATTTTTTAAAACACAAAAAATATTTTCTTATAGGAATTAGGTTTCTAATATTTTCTTAACACTTAGAATATTTTTCCATTATCTATTTTGTAAGTGTTTTTATGTTGGCCTTGATTTTTGGTAAAACTAGTTTTTGTCAATGTCTTGACTGATGTCATGACATTCAGAGTTGAACATAAATTCTGCAGAAGAAGAATAATACAGGTACAGCTCAGACTGGGAGTTAACTGTTCTGCTGGAAATCTACAAGAAGAATGACTGATGTCATGACCAATGTTATGGCATTTTGTGCAACATCTGCTGTTCTGCAGATTTACTTTTCCTGAGACTTTTCAGGATTTCTGTTGAGCTGTTTTTATTATGGATCACATGCTCACGTGGCTTTAAGGTTAACCTTGTTTAACCCTAAATTGGTTTGTTAAAAAGACCAAGTCTTTAGGTTAAATCAAGTAAACCCTAGCTATTATTATGGAAGCCCAAACTGTAGTCTAGATACTGCTTCTATAATAGGAAACAAACCCTGCTGTTGCGCCTTTTTTTGTACTGTTAGGAGATTTAGCAGTCTGTTTTTTGTGTAGTTACTCTTGTGAGCCAAGCAATTATCATTTGATAAGTGCCTTGGACTAGGATTTGTTTGTAAGGGTTGTTTATCACTCAAAGCTTTGAAGCACAAGTGTTGTGTCTCTTGATTAAAGGTTTGAAGAAAAATCAAGTATGTTTATTGAAGAGTGTCTTCACAATTCAATTAATCAATAGGTTAATATCACTGTTGTGATTGAGGGGGAGTGAGTAGGAACTCAGGTCTAAGTAGGACTTAGATTAAAGTTTCATTGGGTAGGTCTTAAGTGAAGGAGATAAACTGGTTGGTTTATTCACAATTAATCGCTTATAGTGGATTTCCTCCCTGGCTTGGTAGCCCCCAGATGTAGGTGTAGTTACACACTGAACTGGGTAAACAATTGTTTGTGTTCTTTACTGCTTTTACATTACTGTGTGAATTGTTAAACAGAGTGTCAGATAGTGTGTCATAACATTCTCTGTGACATCACGTATCTGCTGCTAGGAATTTCAATTGGCATCAGAGCAGGCACCCTGCCTGTTATTTCTGGGTGAGATCTAGGGATAATAGTTTCTGGCGTTATGGACAAGGAATGAGGATTTGGAAGTAGACCACCCATTCTGGATGGATCTAACTATGATTACTGGAAACCTCGTATAGTTGCCTTTTTGAAGTCACTGGACAATAAAGCTTGGAGAGCTGCTGACAGAGGATGGAAACATCCTACCAAGCTTGAGAAAGATGGGACTACTAGTCTGAAACTTGAGGAAGAATGGAGCAAAGAATAAGAAGAGCTAGCACTGGGAAACTCTAAAGCATTGAATGCCTTATTCAATGGAATTGACAAAAATATTTTCAGACTAGTACATCAGTGTGAACTGGCCAAGGATGTTTGGGACACTCTCAAAACCACTCATGAGGGTACATCCAAGGTGAAAATGTCAAGACTTCAGATGCTCACTACTAAATTTGAGAATCTGAAGATGAAGGAAGATGAGACAATTCATGAGTTTCACATGAACATCTTGGAGATTGCCAACACCTCAGGAGCATTGGGAGAAAAGATGTCAGAAGAAAAGCTGGTGAGAAAGATTCTCAGATCCTTGCCTAAAAGGTTTGCAATGAAAGTGACTGCTATAGAGGAAGCTCAGGATATCTGCAAGTTGAAGGTTAATGAACTTATTGGATCACTTCAGACATTTGAGATGGGGATCAGTGACAATGTTGATAAGAAAAACAAGAGCATAGCCCTTGTATCCAATACTGAAGAGGAATGCAAGAAGGGTGATGAAGAGAATATATCTGAAGTAATAGCTATGCTTGGAAGACAGTTCAACAAACTCATCAAGATAATTGACCCAAAGTCAAGGTCAAATGTCAAGAACATCTCCTCTGACATCAGTAGATCTTATGACTCTAGCAGAAGAGCAAAACCTGAAGAAAAGGGCAATCAAAGCAGAGGGATTCAATGTCATGGATGTGAAGGATATGGACACATTAGAGCTGAATGTCCTACCTTTCTAAAGAAACAAAAGAAAGGAATGTCTGTCACTTGGTCTGATGGTGACTCAGAAAGTGACTCTGAAGAAGAATCTGCCAAACTTGTTACTGCACTATCTGGTGTCTGTAACTCTGATAATGATTCTAGTGATGAGGAGGTGACATTTGAAGAACTTGCTGACACTTACAAGAAGCTGTGTATCAGAAGTGCTGAAGTCTTCCAGCAAAATGAGAAACAGAAAAAGCTCATTATGAAGTTGGAGGCTGAGAAGAAGGAAGACACTGCTACTATAAGTCATCTCAATGGTGAAGTCCTAGTGTTGAATTCCAAACATGATCAGATGACTAAGTCTGTCAAGATGTTAACAACTGGAACTGACAAGTTGGAAGAAATCCTGCAGATTGGACAAAATGCAGGAAATATGTCTGGGCTAGGATATGTGGCTGCAAAGAAACCTGCTGGTAACAAGAAGAAGAACAGTCTTGTTAAACCAAGGTCAAGGCAGATGTCAGGTGACAAGAAGAAGAATAGGCCTGATAAACCAATGTCAAGGCAGATGTCACAACATAGAGCTCAACATCAAGATCGAGAAACAAGAAGAAGAAGTTTCAAAGCTAGAGATGTCATTATTGTGGAAGGTTTGGGCACATAAAGCCTTATTGCTTCAGACTGTATGGATATCCAAATCAGATCCCATATGTCCATCCTAAGATCAACAAGGCACCTTATGTTCAACAGTGGAAGAGAAAGACTGCAGCCTTGATAGCTCACACCTCCCTTAGAGTTTCTGCCAAGGAGGACTGGTACTTTGACAATAAATGTTCTAAACACATGACTGGAATTAAGAATCTGCTAAATGATGTCAAACCACACACTACTAGCTATGTCACTTTTGGAGATGGTGCTAGAGGAGAAATCAAAGGAGTTGGAAACCTGGACTGCCCTGGAGTTCCAAATCTAAATGAAGTATTGCTGGTAAATGGTTTGACTGCCAATCTCATAAGTATCAATCAACTATGTGACATGGGATTCAAGGTCAACTTCACCAAGTCTGAATGTCTTGTAACAAATGAAAAAACAAGAAGTTGTTATGAGAGGAGTCAGATCAAAGGACAACTGTTATCTATGGGAGTCTGAGGACACTAACTACTCTTCTATGTGCTCTACAGCCAATGAAGAAAAGGAAGTGAAACTGTGGCACCAAAAGCTTGGTCATTTACACCTCAGAGGGATGAAGAAGATCATATCCATGGAGGCTGTCAGAGGAATTCCAAGACTTCATATTGATGAAGGGAGAGTTTGTGGTGAATGTCAGGTTGGAAAGCAAACCAGAATGTCACATCCAAAGTCAAGACATCTGACCACCTCTAAGGTGCTAGAGCTTTTGCACATGGATCTGATGAGCCCTATGCAGGTTGAAAGCCTTGGTGGAAAAAGATATGCTTATGTTGTTGTGGATGATTTTTCCAGATTTACCTAGATAAACTTCATCAGGGAAAAATCTGATGTTTTTGATGTCTTTAAAGAATTATGCAAGAGACTTCAAAGAGAAAAAGAAGGATGCATTGTCACAGTTAGAAGTGATCATGGAAAGGAATTTGAGAATAGCAAGTTTGATGAGTTCTGTTCCTCAGAAGGAATAAATCATGAGTTCTCCTCACCTATAACTCCTCAACAAAATGGAGTTGTGGAAAGGAAAAACAGAACTATACAGGAATCTGCCAGAGCAATGATACATGCCAAGAAGCTTCCCATTCATTTTTGGACTGAAGCTACGAATACAACATGTTATGTTCACAACAGGGTCACTTTGAGAAAGGGAACATCATCCACTCTGTATGAAATATGGAAAGGTAGAAAGCCTACTGTGAAGTATTTCCATGTATTTGGGAGCAAATGCTATATTCTGACAGATCGTGAACAAAGGAGAAAGATGGACTCTAAAAGTGATGAAGGAATTTTTCTGGGATACTCTACAAACAGCATAGCATATAGGGTATTCAATTCCAGGACCAAAGTAATGATGGAGTCTATAAATGTCATAGTTGATGATCACCATGAGGAAAACAATGTCTCATATGATGTTGAGACATTGTTTGAGACATCACCACAAGTGTATGGTAAGGATGATGTGCCTATCCCTACTCCACCAAAGTCTGAATCAGAGGTAGATAACAAATATCCCTCCATCAGAATTCAGAAAGATCATCCAAAGGAACTCATTATTGGAGATCCTAACAGTGGAGTCATTACAAGATCTAGAGAAATCATCTCAAACTCTTGTTTTGTGTCTAAGATTGAGCCAAAGAATGTTAAAGAGGCTTTGACTGATGAATACTGGATTGGAGCAATGCAAGATGAATTGAACCAGTTCAAACAACATGAAGTGTGGGAGTTAGTTCCTAGACCAGAAGGAACAAACATCATTGGCACAAAGTGGATCTACAAGAACAAGTCAGATGCAGAAGGGGTTGTCACCAGAAATAAGGCAAGACTTGTTGCTCAAGGATACACTCAAGTTGAAGGGATTGATTTTGATGAGAATTTTGCCCCTGTGGCCAGGCTTGAATCAATCGTTACTAGGAGTTGCTTGCATTTGAAATTCAAGTTGTTTCGATGGATGTGAAAAGTGCCTTCCTAAATGGGTACTTAAATGAGGAAGTATATGTAGAACAGCCTAAAGGATTTGTGGATCCTAACTTTCCTGATCATGTTTACAAATTGAGGAAAGCTCTATATGGTCTGAAACAAGCTCCTAGAGCTTGGTATGAAAGGTTAACAAAGTTCCTTACTGACAAGGGTTATAGGAAAGGAGGTTTGGATAAAACTCTCTTTGTCAAGGATGAAGGAGGAAAGATAATGGTAGCTCAAATTTATGTTGATGACATAGTGTTTGGAGGAATGTCAGATAAAATGGTGAGACATTTTTCCAACCAAATGCAAGCTGAATTTGAAATGAGCCTCATGGGAGAATTGACCTACTTTCTTGGACTACAAGGCACACAAATGGAAGACTCAACTTTCCTTTCTCAAAGCAAGTATGCAAAGAATATTGTCAAGAAGTTTGGGATGGAGAATGCCAGTCATAAAAGGACTCCTGCACCTACTCATCTAAAGTTGTCCAAAGACACAAGTGGGACAAATGTTGATCAAAGCTTGTACAGAAGCATGATAGGAAGTCTGTTGTACTTAACAGCCAACAGACCTGACATTGTCTTTGTTGTTGGTGTTTGTGCAAGATATCAGGCTGAACCCAAAGTAAGTCACATCAAACAGGTGAAAATAATTCTGAAGTATGTGAGTGGAACTTACAATTATGGGATGCTATACTCTAATGGATGTAAACCAATTCTAGCTGGTTATTGTGATGCTGATTGGGCTGGTAGTGCTGATGATAGAAAAAGCACCTCTGGAGGATGCTTCTTTTTAGGAAACAATCTTGTTTCTTGGTTCAGCAAGAAGCAAAATTGTGTGTCTTTATCTACTGCTGAAGATGAATACATAGCAGCTGGTAGCAGTTGTTCTCAAATGATCTGGATGAAGCAGATGCTGACTGAGTACAATGTCACACAGAATGTCATGACATTGTACTGTGACAACCTGAGTGCTATTAATATTTCCAAGAAACCTATACAGCACAGCAGGACTAAGCATATTGACATTAGACATCACTTCATCAGAGATCTTGTGGAAGAGAAGGTGATTAAGTTGGAACATGTAGCCACTGAACTTCAACTGGCTGACATTTTTTCTAAAGCTCTTGATCCTAGTCAGTTTGAGAATTTAAGGGGCAAGCTGGGTATTTGCAAATATGAAGAGTTGTAGGAATTAATATTGCTTACAACAAGGGAAGGAAGAGACATTTTATTTAAATTAATTGTGATTGGGCTAATTAATTATTTCCCTCTTTCTTTTCAAAAGTTTAAGAAGAGGAATAGTCATATTTGTATTTCATTATTCTCATTTGGCTGTACCACTCTCCATTCCCTCAAAAGAAAATCTCAAACTTATTGCCTCCTACATTCTCAATCTCTCAAGATGTCTCAACAAAGTCTGTCATCATCATCTTCATCAAAGGGAACTGGTTCTCCCTCTCCCACTGATTCTAGACCTAGGGCAAATGCAATGGAGACTGAGGTTTTGGAAGTTACTCCTCTTCGTGCCATGGCCACTGATCCTGGGAGGGTAAAGAAGCTTCGTACCAGACATGCAAGAAGATCACAGGTCTCTCCTTCTGGTAAGAATGCTGAACCATCTTCCTCTGTTCCTCCTGAGATAGCCAATAGGGAGGGTTCTCGTTATGTTCATCAAGCCATAGCTAGATTAGTTACTAGGATTCTGAATGAGAATCATTCTGTACCTGGGGTATCTGTTCCCTTGAATCAAGAATCTGCTAGCCCTAATTTAGCAACTGATCCAGATGTCACACAGAATGTCAAGACATCTATTGACAATGTTAGACAATCACCTGAGAAACCTGTTGATGACACCACTGATAAGTCTCCTGTGAAACCTGTTGAAGAAAACATGGAGAAGTCTCCAGAGAAACCTTCTGATGATAATCTTGAAGAATCTCCTGAGAAACCTGCTGCTGATAACCTGGAAAAATCTCCAGAGAAAACCTCTGATCAAGTTGTTGAACCCCTTGTTATTGATCTTGATGAAGAATTCTCTAACAATGACCTAATTGCTAATGTTAACCCTAGCATAGCTAAAAGGATGATGAGTAGAAAAGAGAAGCAGAATGCTACCCAAAGCCCCTCCATGGAGAAGGTTACTAAAGTTACTCATGAGTCTCCTAGGCCTGAGAACAAGGCTAGAGAAGAAGTTGGGAAGGATCAGAAAGTTGGAACCTCCAAAGGAAGGGTAGAATGAAGTTTGTTGGAAGTATCTCAAGACCCAAGAGAACTCCAATCATCAAGAAGAGAAAGGTTACGGAACCCTCAGAATTTGATGAGGATTCAGCTTTTGATGTTGAAGAGAATGTCTCAGACATTCCTCTCAGGTAGAAACCTTCTCTTGGCAAACTGCCTAAGGTTCCTGAGGTTGTTATTGATAACATCTCCTTTCACCATCCAGAGAATGCTAGCAGGTGGAAGTATGTTTTTCTGAAAAGGATTGCCTTAGAAAGGGAGTTGAACAGGAGTGCCCTTGAATGCAAGGAAGTTGTGGACCTGATCAAGGCAGCTGGCCTGATGAAAATTATGGTTAAGTTTACAAACTGCTATGATATTTTGGTCAAGGAATTTATTGTTAATCTGTCTGGTGGATGTGCTGATGGAAAGTCAGTAGATTTTAAAAGTGTGTATGTGAGAGGAAGAAAAGTGAAGTTCTCTCCAAGTGTAATCAATAAATTTCTGGAGAGGTCTGATGATGCTCAGCATGAGCTTGAAGTCATAGACAACCAAGTGTGCCAAACAATCACTGCCAAGCAAGTGAAACACTGGCCATTAAAGGGAAAGCTGACTACTAGCAAACTGATTGTCAAGTTTGCTATTCTTCACAATATTGGTGCAGCCAACTGGGTTCCCATAAATCACAAGTCCACCATCTCCATTGGCCTAGGATGATTTATCTATGCTATTGGAACCAAGACAAACTTTGATTATGGCACCTATATATTTGAGCAGACTTTAAAGCATGCAGACAGTTATGCCATCAAAGGTCCCATAGCCTTTCCCTCCCTCCTGTGTGGTATTATCATAGATCAATATCCTGATATTTTGGTAGAAAGGGATTCTGTTTGTAAAAGAGCTCCTGCCCTTGGGTTCCACTACAAGTTGTTTCAAGGGAAACATGTCCCAGACATTGTCATGACATCTACTGAGACATCAAATGTCAAGGCTAACTCTCAAAAGGCTGATGCCATTGCTATGCTGAAAGAGACTTGCAGGGAACTGGAAGCTAGGAAGCAAACTCTTGAGGAGCTGATCTCTACCTTGGAGCAGGAAAAAGAAGACACTGAGGTTGAGGATGAAGGGCTAAATGAGGATGCTGCTGAAGATTTAAATGAGGATGATACTGATGTAGAACAAGAGGCTGGTGCTGAAAGCAATTCAGAGGAAGCCACTTACCACAGTGCTTCTTCAGGAGAAGAAAGTGTTTGATTCTCAATCACCTGCTGTTGTTGCTTGTGTTTATTGTTCTGTTGCTTATGGTTCTGTTTGTTTTGGATTTATGGATTTCATTACTTGGTTGTATTATTTAACTATGTTACTCCTTATATATAATGATTTTTGGGATTATGTACTGGCACCTTTGGCCCCTTTATGGCTAAAAAGGGGGAGAAGAATTTATGGGAAATTGTGGGGTGAATTTATCTTTATTAGGCTCTGGTTATTTAGCTTAGTTAGCTTAGACTGGTTATTTTATTTCTGCTGCATTAGTTCTCTGATAGCTTAGTGTTTTAGCCAAAAATTTGCCAAAGGGGGAGTTTGTAAGTGTTTTTATGTTGGCCTTAATTTTTGGTAAAACTAGTTTTTGTCAATGTCTTGACTGCTGTCATGACATTCAGAGTTGAAGATAAATTCTACAAAAGAAGAATAATACAGGTACAGCTCATACTGGGAGTTAACTGTTATGCTAGAAATCTGCAAGAAAAATGACTGATGTCATAACCAATGTTATGACATTCTGTGCAACATCTGTTGTTCTGCAGATTTACTTTTCCTGAGACTTTTTAGGATTTTTGTTGAGCTGTTTTTAGTATGGATTATTTTATTATGGATCACATGCTCACGTGGCTTTCAGGTTAACCTTGTTTAACCCTAAATTGGTTTGTTAAAAAGTCCAAGTCTTTAGGTTAAATCAAGTAAACCCTAGTTATTATTATGGAAGCCCAAACTGTAGTCTAGATACTGCTTCTATAATAGGAAACAAACCTTGTTGTTGCGCCTTTTTTTGTACTGTTAGGAGATTTAGCAGTCTGTTATTTGTGTATTCTAGTTACTCTTGTGAGCCAAGCAATTATCATTTGATAAGTGCATTGGACTAGGATTTGTTTGTAAGGGTTGTTTATCACTCAAAGCTTTGAAGCACGAGTGTTGTGTCTCTTGATTAAAGCTTTGAAGCAAAATCAAGTATGTTTATTAAAGAGTGTCTTCACAATTCAATTAATCAATAGGTTGATATCACTGTTGTGATTGAAGGGGAGTGAGTAAGAACTCAGGTCTAAGTAGGACTTAGATTGAAGTTGCATTGGGTAGGTCTTAAGTGAAGGAGATAAACTGGTTGGTTTATTTCTGAATTAATACTGCTTATAGTGGATTTCCTCCCTGGCTTGGTAGCCCCGAGATGTAGGTGTAGTTACACACTGAACTGGGTAAACAATTGTTTGTGTTCTTTACTGTTTTTACATTACTGTGTGAATTGTTAAACAGAGTGTCAGATAGTGTGTCATAACATTCTCTGTGACATCACGTATCTGCTTCCAGGAATTTCATATTTATTTACTTCGCATTTTAAAATTCTAGAAATCGATGTATACGTCGCAAGGATATTTTTGTAATAGCATAGATTTACTTTTCTCGCACATTTACTTTTCTGCACCTCCTATTATGTAACTTCCTCAAAGCCGTGTAATAGTTTAGGATTTACTTTTCTGCATTTAATTTCCGCGCCCTCTATAACTATATAAACTACTTAGATGTATGTTAACTAGGGTTTGTATGGCAAGACTAAAATCAACCGTTAGATAACTCTAATTCAAAGATAACATATATGAATCAACACACTTTTCACACTTGCACCCCCTAGGGTATCCTCTCTTGTTGCCTTCAAATAACAATGGTCATGCCCCTAGAACGTAGGGGTGCCATTAGCAAAGACCCTCGATTCAAAAATCATCAAAAAGATCATAGTCCCTCGATGACCCTCTGATTGTTGCCTATAAATATATGATCTCGTCCCTCGGTTGTTGCCTACGAATAAGTGATGATCTTCCCTACGAATGATAAGGTATCCTTACAATGTTGTCTTCAATGACCATACGATGACCCTACGTCTGTCCTTTCACATCCAACGGATAGAGTTACCTACCAACTAATATTATGGATAGCACTATCCTAAAGGAGAAGGAAAATAACAGGAACGACCTTTCTGAGTAGGTAATAAGACTCTAAAATGCTTGCTCCAATCAAAAATACTTTTTACACCTCACACTCTTTTCAAAATTACTTTCAAAAACACTTTGTATACATTCATACGAGAATCATTACAAAGTTAAACTTTTGAAATATTTTCAAACACTTCGTATACATTCCTGAGGACTGATACAAGAATCATTACGAAGTCAAAGCAAAATACTTCTTTTCAAATCATACACACACACAAAGCGAGTTTTCAAAAAGTGAGCTAAAGAAATTAAGAGCCCAAAGATAACTACGGATGGAAAGGGTACTAATAACTTCCCTTTTCATAATTACCTCCCGTATTGAGAATCGATAAAAGGTATTTCCTGTTCTTTTCACATTTCCTTTACTGGATAAAAGAAAATTCGGTGGCGACTCTTGTTATCCGTAACATTTGCGACAAAACGCAAAACAAACTAGTCAGTTCTCCCACGTGTTACAGAATTGGCGAATCTATTGGGATACTATCTGTAACACGGTGGGATAACTAACTTGTTTGTTTTGTGTTTGATCGTAAATGTTGCGGATAGCCAGAGTCGCCACCGACTTTTCTTTTATCCAATTAAGGGAAGGCGAAAAGAACAGGAAAAGACCTTCATTAGATTCTGAGTAAGGGAGTTGGTTATGAAAAGGGAAGGTGTTAGCACCCTTTCCATCCGTAGTTATCTACGGGCTCTTAATTGCTTTAGCTCACTTTAATTGTTTGTGTATATGTTTGAAAAAGGTTTTTGAAAAGTCATTTCGCCTTGACTTCGTAATGATTCACGCTGGAATGTATACGAAGTGTTTGGAAATGTTTTGTTTTGGAAAAGAACTTTGCAATGATTCACGCTGGAATGTATACAAAGTGTTTTGAAAAAGATTCTTGAGAAAGTGTGAGGTGTAAAAAGATATTTTAATTTGAGCAAGCCAGAGAGACTTATTACCCACTCAGAGCGGTCGTTTCCGTGTTATTTTGCTTTCCTTTAGAATAAAGCTCTCCATACCATTAGTTGGTAGGTAACTTTATTTGTTGGATGTAAAGGGACATTCGTAGGGATAGCGGTTGGTCATAGAAGGTAACTTGTAGGGATATCCTAGCACATTCGTAGGGACGATCATCACTTTTCGTAGGCAACAATCGAGGGACAAGATCATGTATTCGTAGACAACATCGAGGGACTATGATCTTTTAAGTCGAAGGGACTATGATGATACTTCGTAGGCAACTGTGCTAAGATACCCCTACGTTCGAGGGACTTGACCATTTATAAGGCAACGAGAGAGAATACCCTAGTGGGGGTGCATGTGTGAGAAGAGTGTATGGTTTTCAGATATTTATCTCGTGATTAGTGATCTATGTTGATTTTATCTTGCCATACACGCCTAGTTACTAGCAGTTTAATAGGTGCAGAAAGTAAATTGCGGAAATGTAAAGGGTCCTACGCTATTACATGGCTTTGGGGCAGATACATAATAGGAGGTGCGGAAAGTAAATGCGGAAAATAAAATCTACATTATTACATGATAAAACTTGCAACCTATACATCCTTTCTAGAATTTTAAAATGCAAGAAAATAAATAGTAGGGAAAATGATTTAAGTAAAAAAAAACTAAGTCCTAGTATTTTTGGTATTTTGAAAATTAGAGTTTATGTGAAAACAACCTAATTCTAATTGATTTTAATTAATTAAGAAAAATTAGTGAATACTAACCTAAATCAAATTAATTAAATTAGTTAAAAGAAAGGTATTTGTGAAATTATCTAATTAACCTAATTACTAATTAAATTAATTAATTATTAACAAATGAAAAGCATAAAATAAATAAAAATATGACAAAACAAAAAAAAACGAGCTTCTAGTAGAAGCTATCCTAGAAGCTGGGGCTTCTGAGAGTGGGAGCGTTGTGGGCATCCAGAAACTGAAGTTTCTGGTGTGTATTCTGCTGAGCATGTCCAGAAGTTGTGGTTTCTACATCTGAAGGAGTTCAGAAGCTGGGGCTTTTGGAGGTTTTGCTGCTGGAGGCGCCCAGAACCTGGAGCTTCTGGGATATCTAGCACTGGAAAGGGTCCAGAAGCTGGAGCTTCTGGAGACTCTGGATCTGGGACATCCAGAAGCTGGAGCTTCTGGGGATTTCTCATCTAGGGCCATCCAGAAGCTGGAGCTTCTGGAGGATTCTGGCGCTGGGGGATCCAGAAGCTGGAGCTTCTGGTGCTGGGAGACCAAGAAGCTGGAGCTTCTGGTGCTGGGGAGGCCCAGAAGCTGGAGCTTCTAGAGGCGTTACTTCTGGAGATCTGGAAACCTACAAAGCAAATAGTGAAAATAAAAGAGCAAAAGGTGGGGTTTAAATCCATGACCTGATAGAGAAAATGACATAGTACACGCAAGGTGAACCGCTGGGGCGATGATACATCCATTAATCCTGCTGGACTCATAAATATGTAAGTGTTGTTGGCCCCTGAGTCAGAAGCGCCGGAGCTAAGCTCCGGTCGTCTTCTCCGGTTTGCCTCAATCCTAAAAACCTGTAAAATGCATCAATTAATGAAAAGTAAAAGTCCAAATCGACTACATGGGACCCTGCGATCATGATAATAAGGTTTGTTTCTCCTAAAACTGTCTGTATCGTGGAACCCGAATCTTCACTAAGCTCATGCCCTAATAATGGTATTTTGTGATTTAAGCCCTAAAGCTCACATGTAACACGTTGTACCTGTTCTAAACAACATCCTGAGATCATACAACCACAGAAAAACAGTTAGTAATGCATGGATCAAGAGAAACGATTTTGAGACATTTACCAAACTGGAGCAGTGTGGGATGCTTGCTATGGAGTGTTCTGGGATCGTGTAATGATGTGAATCAACTCCTAGGAACTTCAAGAACACGAATGAGTGGCTGGAATGGCTTGAATCTGCCTGGAAATCAAAACACGATTTTGCCAACTTTGAGAAATTTTTGAGAAATTTCTAGGGTTTGTAATAGGCTGGCAATCCGTGTAAGAGTTGTCCAAAAGTCCTTCTTGTCTTGTAAAAATGCTAAGTATATATAGGAGAGTGGAATTAGGTCAAGGCTTTTAGAGAAAATATTTTCTTTAAATGGAGAATATTTGATTGGAAATTTGCATGAAATCTTTCCAAATTTTCTCAATCTCTTCCCCAATCCTCTTGCACGAAATTGACAGCTTGTAATGAGCTATCTTGGACCCCAAGCCATGCAAATATCAAGCCCAACTTGCCTTATCTTTTATTTTTTGTATTTTATTTAATTAAATTTGAATTTAAGCCATTTAATTCAAAAATAAATAAATAAAAGGATAGAAGACGTGGCATGCAGCATGGAAATCAACTTGCACAATTTATATCTTGCTCAATTTTTCACATTTTTGGGTGTTTTTGGACTTTTTAGAAAGCTCAAGATGTCTTCTAAACAGCCCTTTTGGTTTCATCTTCATTGGAGTTTCCATGCTCATGAACACTTCTTTGCAAAAAGATGACTTTTGTTGACTTTTCTAGAAGGACCTGTAATGTTTTGATCCATAACTCCCAAATGAAGCATTTCCTGCCCAAGCTTGTGAGTCATGAAGTTGTAGAGAATTGAATTCTATTCAAAATGATCTTTAGTGGAAAAATTTCTGATAAAGTATATGAAAGTTATGCCAGGTCAAAGTTCTGTTGACTTTTTGTTTAAAAACCCTAATTTGGAAACTTTGACTTTTGATCAAATCTTGGCTTTTCTTGATGAATCATGATCAGCTCTTGATCAAATGATGAATATGACTTCAAAATATTGATGTTGACCAAAAATTATGAAGTTTGACTGTATGTTGACCACAATTGACTTTTTGTCCAATACAGTTGATTTTCAACCATCTGAGTAATTGGATGAGCAATTTAGACTTGTAAGGCTTGGAACTTGATATGAGGATTCTCTGAGGTATATGGTGAGATATGATGACCACTTGAAGCATTAGAAATACATCTTGACTTGAGAATAGCAAAACCCTAGTTTGAATCGATTGATTAGGAGAGGGTTTGTGTGACACCCCAAATTAATTCAAATATTAGATAATTAGGAATTTAATTATTTATTTAATTAAAGGCTTGATTATTTATATTTTTGGATTTAATTGGATTATTTAAAGAAAAGAGTGGCTGGGTGGTGTGAAGAGTAATTAGAGGGTGTGAGGAGTAAATTACTCTACTCTTACTAATTACTAATTATTGTATTTATTGGAATAAATAAAAGGAATATAAAAGGGAAAAGAAGAAAAAAAGGTTATTTTGGAAAAGTTATTTCACGTGGAATTGGAGAAGAGAAGAGAGAATAAGCCAACGCCGGGGAAAGTCGAAGATCATCGCGAGGTAAGGGGTGATTTCATTCGATTTTAATGTCTTATGGGTTTTGGGAATCAATTGAATGATTGGGTATGTTAGGAAATTTGATTTAGGTAATTCTAGGTTTGTAGGATTCATCCCTATTTGTGTCGGATTATAGGATTGTGAACCATTAGTGTGTCAAACAACTAATAGGAAAGATGAAATAAAGATGTATGATGTTGTATTGGTGTATAATGGATGCATTTTGGTGTTCCTAATGTTGCAATTCGTATGAGAATGATTGGATGTGATTTGGAATGCATAATGCTGTCAAAAATAGCAGTTTTTGATTCTGCAGGTCGTGGGAACCGGTTACTCCCAGGGAGGAATCGGGTTCCCAGTTCAAAATTTTCAAAATTGGCCATTTTTCAACGTGGGAACCGGTTCCCAGTATGGAGGAACCGGGTTCCCCATACAAATTTCCAGGAGCGTGACTTTTTGAAAAGGTGGGAACCGGGTTCTCCCAGGGAGGAACCGGGTTCCACTGTGTTGGTTTCCAAAACACTTAAAACTTTAAAAATTAATATTTTCTAAACCGTAACTCCGATTCGAGTGCCGTTTTCGGCAGTATTTCTTAAATTAAAAGTACTATCTTATAAAAAGAGAAAAATATTATTTTGTGAAAATTATTTTAAAAGAGTCGAGTTCCCGATTTTTGAAACGTTGATAGTTTAAGGACGAAGGAGAATGGGTTCTGGATTGTCTGATTTAAATGAATGAGGAATAATGCTTACAATGTTGTGTTTGATATTCATTATGATTGAATGTGATACATTGGTGATTGGCATTATGTGAATTATGTTGAGATCATAATCTGTGAATTAATGTTGCATGCTTTTATGATGCATGCATAAGCATTGTTTATGGTTCATTCCCATTGTGTGGAAGTGAACTTGCAGAGCCAATAAACTTACCAGGATTCAGAGGTAGTGAGGTTAGATTCTTGACCCAGTGGTTATGGGAGAATCATGGATTAAGATTCTTGACCCAGTGGTTATGGGCGAATCATAAATTGCCGCTGTTTTCCGAGTGTGATGGAACAGTGGGTGAACTAGGTTCACGTTTGGTACCACATGCATAGAGTCTGCATTGCATATGGGGTTGTAACATGCTAGGATGGTTTTCAGTGTTACAATTTCCATTGATTGTTTATTTGCATAATGGATTGCGTGCAATGTTTTATGAACTGAATTGTGATCATGTATTTGGATAATGGACTAACGTATCAAATTATTCAGTTGTATTTAAAAATGTATAATGCATTTTATATTGAATAGAAATCTCACCCTTACTTTAATGATTTCAGATTTGAAGTGATTAGCTGCTTGGAATCGGTGAGGATAACTTCTAGAGTTGAGTCATTTAGTTAATTCGCGTGTCAGTGTCGTGCTCTGGTAGATGTAACACTAGGGAAACGCTTGATTTGAAATTCTTTATGGATATTAAATAATAATTTTGGTTAATGTTTCGATTTATGTCCTGGAATAATTATGAATGATGTATTCAGGATTTGTTATGTTTCATTTCCACTGTTAAACATAACCTTAAGTCTATTTTATTTAATAATTTTTCTTCAGTGAAAGCATGACAACTGTGTGGTTATAATTTGAATTATATTTAAAATTGTGACGCCTCTCGATATGTGATAAATACTCTGATTATTATTTATAAATCGCGGGTAATTAGAAGAGGTGTTACAGTTTGTTTGGTCAACCCTTGTGAAATCCTTGAGAATTGTCTTGAGAAGTAGGAGGGCAAATTTTGGGGTATAACACTATCCAAAGAGAGGTTACCTTAAGGCTATAGATCACTTTTAATCGCTTTATCTGTGCTTTGTATGCTTTACTTTTAAAGGTTGCTTGGGTATTATATTTGTGGGGGATCCTATACCCCATATCCAGGATTCCTTAGGTAAGTAGCAATAGATCATCGCGACTGTCCGACATAGACCGAAACGGTTAAAATGATGGCTATGGTTAGTGCGACACCTTGGATGTCCTAATGTTCCTCATGTTCAGCTGAGGAAATATTTGGCATCTATGTGGTGTCATCAACCACTAACTAAACTTTTAGAACCCTAATTGACCCATCTTGGCCATTAAAAGGTAGTGAGATAGCCGACTTTGGTGCAGACTGAGGTTGGTTGATACTCGATGCTACGCTCATTGAGATTCGACTTTCGGGTTGTTTCGGTCGACCATTTGGTAGTCGTATTGAAATAAAGCCTACGAGAAAGATCAGTGATATGAGATTCCTAGTACCTGGTGTTGTTCGTATATTTCATAAACAAGTTTTTTTAATTATCGTCTCCACAAGGATTGATGTGATATTACCGTCGTTCAATAGTTAAAGCGTATTTTAAGATGTGGTAACATAAGGGTTTTGTTTCCTAACTACAAGTATCATAAATTTCAATCAAATAATTTTAGTTTCCTTTTCAAAAGAAAGATGTTTGGATTCAAGAGAGTTTTGAGTGGTTTTCAATTGATAAAAGCATGTCAAGATTAGTTTCATTAATCTAGACTCATATAAGTTCAATTAATCAAGCGGATGAACTCGTTGATAATCGATATAATTACGTATCCTCTCAATATTGTTGATTTCAAACCAAGATTGTGAGTTTTATCATGTAAATCTTTAGATAATTTCTCACTATAACTATTGACATGATAATCATTAAGTTCAATACAAGTAAACACTAGCTCACAAATCTATCTATAGCATTTGTTCATTAGTGGAAGAATATCTTAGGTCAACTTTAAAACATATTCTTCAATCATGATTCAAAGCATCAAAAGATAGTAGAATAAATATATTCAACATATATATATATATCATCAACCAAGTTCATACACCAAGATATCAAAAGAAATACATAAAGGTTAGGTTAACTACCTCTAATCTTGAGACGAATGGAGCTTAGCTACTCATTCTCATGGTAGCTTCACTTGCAAGATTTTTAGAGATGATGATGAACATCGAAGAAAAATCAAGAAGAACAAGATTCTAGTTTTTTAATTCTTAGTTTACAATGATGATGATGATAAATGAAGAAGGAGTATGTTCTTGGTTTTCTAGGATAGATTAGGAGTTCAAATCAGAGAGTTGGTGAGAAAAAGATCTAAGCATGGGTCATTGTCCTTTTCCTGATATTGCAGACAGCACTAAGCCTGCTCACCACGCTAAGCGCTCTCATGCTGTAACCGCGCTAAGCTCGCCCTGAAGCATGCTCCTTCTTCCAAAAATTGTTTGAACTTGCTCCAATAGCTCTACAAGCTTCCTTGAATCCAAGCTTGAAGGAATAAATACCAAAAACCTACAATGTAAATATAAACAAAGTTAAATAATATATTATAAACAAAAACTAAATAAAAACATAAATATATCAAAATACTATATTAAATACTACTAATTAATCAAAACACATTGTAAAGGACCACAAAATGATCTACAAAATATCTACATTTTGGTCCTTAACATAACTCTTTCTTTGTTGTTGGTGGTTTTGTCTCCATAATCGCCTTCGTCTTGTTCTTGTTTATTTTGATTCCCTTCTTGTGGACCATAAAGCCCAGGAAATCACCAGCCTACACAAAGAAGACACACTTAAGAAGATTCATCTTTACGCCATGTTTTCTCATTCTTTTGAATGATTGGCGAAGATGATCTAAATGACTCTCATCCGATACATATTTTATTACTATGTCATCTATGTAAATTTGCATGAAGGATTCAATGAAGTCATGAAATATAGAGTTCAATGCTCTTTGATATGTTTCCCCAACATTTTTTATCCCAAAGGGAATAACTACCCATTCATAGGTGCCAATGAAGATTTGGTTATATCCAGAATATCCATCTAACATACTTAGGTATTCGAAACCTGCAACTGAATCAATTAACATTTCTGCTATAGGAATGGAATACTCATCCTTATGGGTTGCAGCATTTAAATCCCTAAAGTCTATGCAAATTATTAAAGAACCATTTTTCTTAATAACGGGAACTATATTAGAAAGCCATTCGACATACCTTGTGGTCCTTATGAACTTGCAGCGAAGGAGTCTCTCGATCTCTGCTTTTATCTTCGAGAGGATTGCTGGTGCGAACCTTCGAGGCATCTACTTGATGGGTTTCTTACCATCCTTGATCGGAAGCCTATGTTCGACCAGCTCTCTCTTCAAATCAGGCATTTCGTTATAATCCCAGGTGAAGCAGTCTCAGTTCTGTTTCAACACTTTGATCAACCTGCTATTTAAACTTGGGCTGAGTTTGCCACTGATGCATGTTACTTTCTTTTCGACGTTGTCTCCTATATTGATTTCTTCGAGTGGATCCTGCGCCAACATCTTCGCGCTTGTCATTTATGGATCCCTTTCGAATCCCAAAGGCTCTTGATCATAGATTGCATCCAGCCTCTGGTCTAATGGTTCTGACACCTGTCCATCGAAGGGTGGAGACTTGTTGCATTCCCTAGAACTTGTTGCATTTGTTTGTTTTTTTGTTTTTATCTCTTTATCTATAGCTTCGATGGCCATATTTTTTACTTCGGCTTCGACGAGCCGTCTTCATTTTATTTTCAACCAAGTAGGCCGAAATCCTTTCGAAAAAGGAAGACACAGTCATAACTAACGTCTTCATCTTCCAAGCCAGTTGGTCGTACACCTGAAGTTCCTTCGACTTCCTCTCCATCCCACGTGATCTCTCTATCCCATTGGAACCCATTAGGGTGAAGAGTTAGGAAGTATAAAGCGTTCTTGTTGGATTCAAACGCCTCCTCTACTAGGTTGCATGGCCCTATATTGGCCATATTTCTGTCGAAATTCCTCTTATCCACATGATTCACTTCTTCCATATAGTAGCTTTGATCAGATTCTATGCTTTCCACTATTCCATCATCCCTCCATATTATCAATCTTTGGTGCATAGATGAAGGGACTGCACCTACTCCATGGATCCATTCCCTTCCCAATAGCAGATTATAATTTTCCTTAGAGGCAATTACCATGAACATTTTTGGCCTTGTAATGGAGCCAACAGTTAGGTTTACTTCTACTACGCCCAGAGTTTGTCCTATCTTTCCTTCATAATTGGATAAAACCATGTTGTGAGGCTTAATGTATGAGTCGAACATACCAATTTTCCTCAGCATGAACCGAGGCATTAAATTTACAGTCGCACCTCCGTCTACCAAGACCTTGTTTATTCCAACCTGATCCACTTTTGCTCGGATGAATAATGGCTTCAAATGGTTCTTCATTCCTGTGCCTGGACTTTCGAAGAAAGCATTCTACTCTTCGACTGCTCCATTATTCATGACATAGTAACACACAGGTATGTGTTTTGTCATTTCTTCTTCATCATTTTCCTCACTTACATCTACTTCAGTGTCTTGGTTATATTCATAGGGTAATACAGATACAACGTTACAATTAACATTAAAAGAGGACTCTCCTTATGATTCGAAGTCGTCCGTCGGTATTTCTTCTTCGTTCACAGCTATTTTTTTCACTCTCTCTTCACTGGTTTCCTTTTTGGGTGAAAAAAGTCTTCTGGTTACTGGAGGTTTTCCCCTAATCTAAATTATGGATAATGGTCGTTTCGTACTTGATTCTCCTACTTCCTTCGATTTCAATTCCCTTTCAACTTTTGTGTTCCTCTGATGCCTTCGCCATTGAGATCTGGACATGGGGTTTTTACCCTTGTAGTTCTCTAGTCTAATTTCCTCTCTTTTTGCCATGTTGAACTGCTTCCTGTACGCCATTGCGCTCTTGCCCCCTTGATCGAAACTCCTCCATATTCCTTTTCCTTTGTCTGATTCGCCTTGAGCCATCTATCAGTGGGAACCTCAGCAGGTAACTTAAAGGTAAATCTTTTTTCTCCCCTAGGATAGGGACTGTCAGGCCTTCTTTGCATGTTTCTTCCACCAACATCAGGGTTCGAAGGCGCTCCGCCTTGGTGACTCTAGCAGGGTTCAGAGGGAATCCTTCCGAAGGCTTCAGCCATCTCCGGTCATAAACAGCAGCACATCTTGGGCACATCAAACATTTTGTCCCAATCTTATGGCATCAAACCAGAAATCCTAACAAACTCTCTCCAGTTCTTGGATACAACTTAAACAATTGATTATCTTCTATCCAATTGACTCCTGCTCATGCACGTTGAGCCCTTTCGAATTCAGCAGCGACTCTTTGATTGCATATTATGCTACATCTTAGGCACAACAACATATCCTGATTCCTCCTATGGCAGTGGAGCAGGTAATCACGCAAGATGACATCTTTCTTTGGGTAACCTCCCCTCATATGTTCTCCTTCCATTTCTAGGCATCTTTTGACCTCTTCCATTTCTGCATGAGGCTGCTTGAAGTCAACCATGTGCATACCAAAAGCGAGACCTTGAGTGATCTGGACATTCTCAAATTTCGCCCTAAGGCCTTCACTAGCCTCAACCATTTTCTTATCGGCAACAGTTGAGTCTTCAGTAGCCCTCATTGAAGCATCAGATAGCTTCAATAGAATCACGTTTAGAAGACCCTCAACAGTCTTCACCTTATCTCCAACTATCACGAAATTTCATCCTCTTCGAATTCATCATCTTGTTCAACATTCTTTCCAACAACTTCCACCATGTTCACATCCAATGATTCAATGTAATTGGTTTCAGCCATCAACAAAGGGTCTGTATCAACCTTCATAGAGTTCTTTGTTTTGACAGCAAACTTGAGTCTTCCTTCCTTGATATCGCTTTGAATCAAATCTCTGAAAAGAAAGCACTGTGAGGTTTTATGGCCTTAAAAATTATGATATTTGCAAAAGCCTCTCTTCTTACATTGTTCCAACGGAGGAATTTTAAAATTATGAGGCACTATCAATTGGCCATCTTTGACAAGTAAATCAAATATCTCATCACATTTAGTTATGTCAAACGTGTAGACTTTCTTAGGGAATTTATCATTTTTCTCATTTTCGACAGGATTGTTTCCATTCGAAGGGACCAGAACTTTGCAAGAATAAGGGGGTGCTTGCTTTAATTCTGCAAGATCCACTTCGAGTTGATCGAATCCATAAGGATCCTGATACTCGTCTGAATTTTCTTCTTCAGCCTCTATGTAGGCTATTCTTTCTTTCTTATCATTCTTACTAGCCCTAGCCTTTTCAGCCTTTAGTCTCTCTACTTGTCGAACTCTATCTTCTAGTTGAGCCATATCTCTTAAGTATTGTGTATCTTGTTTCTTTCTAATAGAATAATCTAGGCCACCAGCAGCCATTTCGACCAATTCATGTTCAGGGACCACAGTGAAACATCTAGACTTTAAGAGGCGGAACCTATTCAAATAGTCATCTATTGGTTCTGTGAATTTCCTCTTAATGCTTACTAATTCCTTTAGACTTATCTTAGATTGGCCCATGTAAAATTGTTCATGGAATAACCTTTCTAAATAGGGCCAAGTATCTATGGACCCTAGGGGGAGAGTTGTGAACCAAGTGAAAGCATTTTTAGTCAGAGAACTTGGAAAATATTTTATCCTAAGGTTTGCATTATTTACCAAATCTTCAGCTTCGGTTAAGTATCTCGCTATATGTTCAATTGTCAATTCACTTGTGTCTCTAGTGAATTTTATAAATTTAGGGACTTTACAACCCCTATGCAACTCAGATTGTAAATATAATCTACAATAGGAGACGTGTAATTTGGTCTCCTAAATCCTAAGTTTAAACCATTTTGGGTCATGATTCTTTCGATCATGGCATTCAGATTATTTTCTGCCACCATATTATCATTTCTAGCCCTATGAACAACTTCGTCTGCATTTTGTTCCCTACTTACCATCATTATTCTTCTAGGTTGTTCCTCTTGTATTTCCTGAACTTCTTGTTGCCTTAATCTTGCCCCTACATTTCTTAGAGATGTGGGAGAAATTCAATAGATGAGTGAAGAGTTCTCCATTTTACAAATGAGAGGATCTCTTCCCAAGATTGTATGAAGTTGTTGTCCAATAGACCATGATACATTTCTATCTTCGACCACTTGTCTAGGGGGTCGAATTTGTTCAATGGTGGGTTCCTCATTTCAAACCATTGTTTGACTTTGCCTATGTCTTGTAGGCGCATCAGGGGCACCAAAAAAATCTTCTATTCGATCCATTTGGGCAGAATTCTCTTGGTTGGTTTTATTAATGTTCTGGATTAAAGGAGTAAAGATGACATTCATTTCACAGGCTAGGACTCCTACCATATCATGGTTACTATCATCCATTTGTTTCCTAAATGCTGCCTGATTATTTGTAGTGAAGGTAGGTATTTGGGTAAAACTCCCTAAATTCTGGGTGTTTGGGCCCAAATGATTCATTCCAGAACCAGACCCTTGGATTGGGGAAGAGGTTGATGCATTGTGCAATCCTTCCATAAACGAAGTTGGTATTCCGTATTGGGGATTTCTAGGTCTAAAGGCATCGAAACCTGGAGGCCTTGTGGGAGTCGAATATTGTTGGGCTTGGGTTCCTACGTTTGACAAGATTGGCACTAATGACATGTTAGATGGCATCTCCATCGTGCCTGTAGGGATTGAATTCGAACTACCCATATTACCTATGGCTGCAGTGTTTGTGGCCACTGGTATGGCCTGCGAAATGGGGATTGTATTAGATGCATCAGTCGAACCAGAAACGAATGTGCCAGTTCCTTGTGGGGGATTTTGTCCCCCATCTTGGTTAGTTGTGTTAACCATTCTTTTAGTATATTTTCTTCTGGGTATTTGTTGGTACTGTTTATTATTTTACCACTTCTAAGGTTCATATAACAAAACGAACTCTAGACTCAAAAGATCTTTAAAAGGTGTCTAACGAAAAGTAACACAAGAATTTATTTATGCCACTGTCCCACTGGACATGCCAATTTGTTTACGATGATTTCTCGCAAACAACCGATAGTCTTCCAAATTACTGGTTTTGGTTACTTGCAGGATCGACTAGTTTGATCCTAGGACATGTGTCATAATTTATTATGTCTGAGTTAAGTTTCATGTTCATATTTCACTTGTTATCTATGGATTTGTATCTTCAAGGTATAATACAAGAATCTTAAAGTAAATTCTATGAATTCGTTTGATAACAGTTTCTTATGTGACGAAATACACTGACGAAATAATGCTTAAACTAATGATTAACTTCGATTTGAGAAAAGACTTTGAATTTTAAACATAATACTTTGTAAAGTAAAGTGGATAAAATGTAAAAGACTTTGACAGGAAAATAAAGGTTTCTGGAAAAGTAAATACTTGATCGAAATATAAAGGAAAATGAAAGACTTAAAAGAATGAAAATTGTAAAGCCAAGGATGAAAGTAAATGACTTTAATTTTAACTCGTGTAGGAGTGAGAACCTTTGTATGTGTATTTTTGTATTTGAGTTAGCTTTCTTCTCAAGTGTGTTGTTGAGGTATTTATAGCCACGTTGGGCCTAGATCCAAGGCCTCCTTGGAAATAGCAACCTCCTAGGAAATGGACAGTTGATTCCCTGATATTCAATAAGCGTGGTTAACTAACATAACTCCTTCTACATCTTTGGGAACCAAACACACGTCATTCCCACCCCCACGATCATACAATATAGACAAAATATTGGGTAACATATCTAAAGAAGGAGAATCTTATCCCACAAATGAGAGAGCTCGTACCATAAAAGGGACGATGGACGAAATGCATACCTTCGCCATTCCCCTACGGGCCCTTCCAGTTACATCATTACACAAACCAATCATTTGAACTATCAAACAAACTCTCATATACCGTTGTATATTTGTCAACCACTCAATGTCTGCTAAATGTCCTTTGGCGCCAACTATTTCAAATTCATTAATTCTTCCATATCCACCAAATTCTACATATCCACTAATAGCTCCAAATGGTTTGTTCATTTGTGATAAAAATTGCTCAAATATCTATGAGCAGTCTTGTTCAACTCACAATGTTTCTTCCATCTTTTTTTCTCTTCATATCACTCGTTGCTTCCTTCCATGCTTCCTCTATCTGCTATTTTTTGCACGATTACTGCTATTTAGGTGTTAGTATTGGTAGACGTCACAACCATTCTCCACCTACAATTATGGTGTTGAGCCTTATCCTATTTCTAGTAGTTAGGGGGTCAAAATTCCAACACCATAAAATGTCCCCTTTTTCATTTCCCCATTTACTTCAACCCAATTCTTAAGTGACACTCAAGGAAGATGATATCAAAAACATTTATTTGATCAACGAATCCCCCCAGGTTGACAAGTATAAATATTGTTGTTTCCACAAAAGTCACAACACAACACCATCAGTTGCATCCAGCTCGAGGATGTGACTGAAGGGCTTATCAAAATAGGAAGATTGTCTAAATATGTTAGGACGACAAGAAGGGGTGAGAAGAGTCCCTAGAGAAGAAACAATCTTCTAAGAAGATTATCGAGGTTATAGTCAGGGAAAAGTAAAATAAGCTACTAGCGGGGAAGATGAATGACATAAGAGAAAATGCATATATATATATATATATATATATATATATATATATATATATCCTATGTAACCATGGGGAAACCCCATGTCAAGAAGACCTTCCGAAAGCAAGATGAAGAGAAAGATTATTGAGCTCGTGATTGTTAGCAAAAAGGAAGGAAACAACTCAACCACTGGTCTAGAAAGGTTAATCCTCTTTTGGTTATAACAACTACTATCAGCAACTTCGATGTGTCTAGAGTTCTGATTGACAATGAAAAATCTTGTGATATCATGTACGCATATGTCTTTGATAATATGGGGTTGAAGAAAAAGAAACTATCTTCATATAAGGGAATATTAAACTTACATGCATTTAACGACAACATGAGTCACCTTTAGAGGTACACCAAATTGATGGTCACCATATGGGAATGAAAGAATACCAAAGCCACTAATTCCTAACTACTAGTCTTCATTGGGAAATAACCTCCATAACTTCCCTCCTCTGTGAACTCAAAAATAGGCAATAGCAGAAACGTGAAAAATATAAGCGCAATGACACAAGAATTTTAGCGTGGAAAAACCTTCTCAATGTGAGAAAGGAAAAAAACCATGGGACCCTTAGGCCTTTTAAACTTCCACTATAATGATAATGGGAATACAACAAATTCACCATTAGGTGGAACTCACTACAATATCTCTCTCTCAATTTATAAGAAACACTCTCATAAATTGGCTCATTATTTCTCTCATAAGAAAACTCTCTAAGAAACAATTTTCTCTCTTGAGCAAGACTCTCTTTCTCTCTTGCTTCTTGATTATCTTGTGGTTGTGTGAATTGAATTCTTTCTTATGATCCTATTTATAGGAGAAGCAAGGCAAGGTCCCTTACATGCAAGAAGACACTTGTCTCTTGCCTTTCATGTAAAATAACAAGTGTCATTTACAAGACATGCAATATAACAGGTGTACACCATAAACCTTTCTATATGTCATCACATGCCACCTTCCATTTTGTTAAATGCATGTTGGCCACATGGCAATGGCTGGACCCACATTTCTCCCCCTCCAGCCATAGGGTAATGACCTTGATTAGTTTGGGGTTGCTGCCAATCCAGCAGGTTGTTTACAAAAGTCTATCTTCTCTTTTGGTAGAGGTTTTGTCATTATGTCTTCCCCATTATCATTGGTATGAACTTTCTCTACTTTCAACAATTTACTCTCCAACACATCATGAATCCAATGATACCTTACGTCAATGTGTTTTGATCTTGAATGGTATGTCGAGTTCTTGCTGAGATGAATCGTGCTCTGACTATCGCAATAGAGAACATGACTTTCTTGGTTTTGACCCAACTCTTGCAAGAACTTCTTCATCCACATGATCTCCTTACCATCTTCAGTGATTGCTATGTATTTTGCTTCTATGGTACTCAAAGCAATACACTTTTGTAATCGTGATTTCCATGAGACAACTCCCCCTGCAAAAGTAATCAAATATCCAGAAGTAGACTTTCTTGAATCTACATCTCCTGCCATATCTGCATGTACATACCCAATGAGTAATTCCTTTTCATTGCCAAAGCACAAACATTGATTGACAGTTCCTCTTAGATACCTTAGTATCCATTTCCCAACATTCCAATACTCCTTTCCTGGATTCGACAAGAATCTACTCACAACTCCTACAGCTTAAGCAATATTTGGTCTTCATTGTGTACATAAGGCCACCCACAGCTGAAGAATAATGCACCTTTCTCATTTCTTCTTTTTCTTCTTCATTGCTTGGACATTGTGTCTTACTGAGTTTCAGATGACCAGGTAGTGGTACATGCAGAGGCTTAGCATTATGCATGTTAAACCTCTCAAGGACTTTCTTGATATAATCTTCTTGTGACATCCACAACATTCTTTCGGAATGATCTCGAATGATCTTTATTCCAAGGATCTTCTTTAACGCACCTAAATCTTTCATGACGAAAGATTGGCTCAATAAACTCTTTAGAGCAGCTATCTTTGTCTTGTCTTTCCCAACAATGAGCATATCATCAACATACAACAAAAGTATGATGGATTCACCACTATCATATTTCTTCACAAACACACAGTGGTCTGCGGATGTCTTTTCAAATTTATGTTGGGTCATGAAGAGTTCAAACTTCTCGTACCATTGCCTTGGAGCTTGCTTCAACCCATATAGACTTTTATTCAAGCGACACACAAGTTGTTTTTTGTCTGGTTCAGCAAATCCTTCGGGTTTCTCCATGTATATTTCTTCTTCTAAGTCTCCATGTAAGAATGTTGTTTTAATATCAAGTTGCTCCATTTCCAAGTCTAGTGTTGCAGCTAGACCAAGGTTTTCTCTTATGGATGTCATCTTCACTACTAGTGAGAATATCTCTTCAAAATCTATGCCTTTCTTCTGATGGCACCCCTTCACGACAATTCTTGCTTTGTATCTGGGGTTTGGGTTTTTCTCTTCAGACTTGAGTTTGAACACCCACTTATTTTTCAAAGCCCTTCTTCCTTTTGGTAATTTCACCAAGTCATAAGTCTGGTTCTCCTTCAGTGACTGTAATTATTCTTGCATGGCTTGCATTCACTTGTCCTTATCATCTATCTCAATGGCTTTCATGAAGCTTTGAGGTTCTCCTTCATCGGTGAGAGTGACATACTCATATGGGGAATATCTTTTTGATAGTTGTCTTACTCGCACAGATCTTTTCACTTGAGGTTCTTGGTCCCTTTGATCAGCCTCTATCATTTGCTCTTCTTGTATTTCCTAGCCTTGTTTTATTTGGTCAGGTTGCTCTATATGATGGGGTTCTGTTGTTTGATCAGGTTTGATATCTCGTTGAGGAATCTCTCCCCCTGAGTTTTGTACCACAATGGTCTTTGGATTCTTAGATTGAATATCATGGATTGTTTGATCTTCATAAAATACCATATCTCTGCTTCGAACAATCTTCTTTTTTGCATGATCCCATAGTCTAAAGCCAAGTTCATCTCTTGGAGATCCAAGGTATATACATTCATTCGTCTTTGCATCGAGTTTTTCTCTTTCATCTCTAGGTATATGGACAAATGCCCTACACCCAAGTACTCTCAATTGACCATAAGAGTCTTTCTTTCCATACCATACTTCATCCGATATTTCTCCATTTAACGGTCTTTAAGGAGACAAGTTTATCAAATCAACTGCAGTTCTCACTACTTCACCCCAAAATGTTTTTGGAAGTTTTGCATGAGAAAGCATGCTTCTGACTTTCTCTGCAATCGTTCAGATCATCCTTTCAGCTACTCCATTCATTTGGGGAGTCTTCGGAGGTGTCTTCTCATGTCTTATTCCATGAGCTTTACGATATGCTTCAAAAAGACCTAGGTATTCACCTTCATTGTCACTTCTTAAGCATTTTAACTTTCTTCCAGAAGCTCGTTCTACAAAGGCGTGAAACTCCTTGAAAGCTTGTAGAACTTGATCTTTCTTCTTCAATGGATGCACCCATACTTTTCTAGAGTGATCATCAATGAAGGTAACAAAGTATTGTGCACCACCAAGAGACCTTTCAGATGTGGAGCAAACATCTGAGTGAACAAGATCTAGGATTTTCTTTTGTCTTCTTGCATCATCTGATATTTGAAAGGATACTTTGTGTTGTTTTCCTGCTAGACAATCTTCACATGATTCAAATAATTGTCCCTTTATATTTGAAAGTTGATCTTTAGCAAGAATATCTAAACCTTTCTCGCTCATGTGGCCAAGTCGTTTATGCCACAATTATTTGGTTGCGCCTTGAGAAACATTAGTCACTTCATTATGTACCTTTCCTTGCATGATATATAATGAGCCTTCCTTTTTGCCACGATAAACTGTCATGCTCCCTTTGCTAAGCTTCCATCTACCACCACCAAATTGGTTTATCATTCCCAAGTCATCCAACTTTCCTACTTAGATAAGGTTTAGACGCATTTCTGGTACATCTTACTTCTTTCAATACGAGCTTATTTCCATTCTCTATAATTAGAGTCACTTCACCAATGCCAACAATCTTGCTTGTGACGTGGTTTCCCATATTCACCATACCAAAATCTCCTCTTTGGTATGATGAGAATAATTCTTCATGAGGTGTAACATGGAAAGATGCTCTTGTGTCAACTATACAAGTGTTGTCATCGAATACAACATTTAGATAATTTTTATTTCCAATAAGGAAAATATTCTTGTTGGTCGATACTATAGAAGTTGTGGTTCCTCCTTCCTTACTCTTCTTTGAGTTTATCAAATATGGATGAACTGTACCAGCTTGTTGATCTATCTTTAAGAATCTACACTCAGGTCTTCTGTGGCCAGGTTTGCCACAATAATAACAACTTAGTCTTGTGCGAAACTTGGATCTAGCTTGTGATCTTCCACGGCCTCCTCTTTCATGATTCTTACTCCTTCCTCTATTATCAATGACGTTGGATTCAAACTGATTGTTGAAGCCTCTTTCCCTCCGTCTTGACTCTTCATTTAGCAAGGAATCTGTAATAGAATCCATGACAAGTTTTCCGTTCGGAGCAAAGTTACTAAGAGTGACGAATAGAGTGTCCCAACTCTCGGGTAGAGAACTTAAGAGTAGAAGAGTTTGCAACTCGTCATCTATCTTCATGTCGGATTTCGTCGATTGATTCACAATACCTTTGAAGGTATTTAAATACTCAATCATGTTTTGACCGTATGAGTACTCTAATTTCACCAATCATCTAACAAGGTGAGCTTTGTTTCTCGGAGTCTTCTTTTGAATCAAGGATTCAAGTTTGGTCCACAACTCATACGCATTGGTATAAGTTGACACATGCTCGAATAGACTTCTATCTATGTATTTTCTAATCATGACAACTGCCTTCCGATTTTGGAGCTTCATCTCTTTATCTTTCTTCTCTGTTAGCTTATCCTTTTGGGAAATTGGCTCATGCAAGTCTTTGCAATATAGGTGATCTTCCATCATTGGCTTTCAATATGAGTAATTATCAGCAGTCAGCTTGAACATATCTCTGTCATGAACGGTAGAACCCTCTATTTTGAGAACACGGGAAAGTAGTTCCTTCAACTAGGAAATTTTGTAAGTAGTGTCGTACACTGGAAAAGTCATTGTAGTTTGTGAATAGTGCAACTAGGAAATTCTCAGGAAAGAGAGGCGGGTCAATATTGACACGCTTAAATACTAAGTCTTTCCTTAGCCAGAATTTACCAAGACACACTTTCGCAATACTACAACTTAATTCCAACAATAATAGTTCTTTTCTGATGTGGAAGATCAAAAAATGTTGCAACCACAGAGCATACTAAGAATTTTATTATAGGTACAACACCGTAGTAACCCAGAACTCACACAAAGCTCTGATACCACTGTTGGGAAATAACCTCCATAACTTCCCTCCTCCATGAACTCAAAAATAGGCAATAGCGGAAACGTGAAAAATATAAGCGCAATGACACAAGAATTTTAGCGTGGAAAAACCTTCTCAATGTGAAAAAGGAAAAAAAACCATGGGACCCTTAGGCCTCTTAAACTTCCACTATAATGACAATGGGAATACAACAACTTCACCCTTAGGTGGAACTCACTACAATATATCTCTCTCAATTTATAAGAAACACTCTCACAAATTGGCTCACTATTTCTCTCACAAGAAAACTTTCTAAGAAACAATTTTCTCTCTTTAGCAAGACTCTCTTTCTCTCTTGCTTCTTGTTTCTCTTGTGGTTGTGTGAATTGAATGTTTGCTTATGGTCTTATTTATAGGAGGAGCAAGACAAGATCCCTTACATGCAAGAAGACATTTGTTTCTTGCCGCTCATACAAAATAACAAGTGTCATTTACAAGAGATGCAATATAACAAATGTACACCATAAACCTTGCTAGATGTCATCACATACCACCTTCCATTTTGTTAAATGCATGTTGGTCATATGGCAATGGCTGAACCCACCGTCTTTCCATAGTGACATGTCTACAAGTGCATCATAGACTGACCCTTTATGGAAAATATAGACGCAATAGCTTCCCCGATTAAATCTAAATCTAAAGCTAAAGTATCATAACGTGCATGAAAAACTTATCCCTATCAATGATGACTTATTTGGAACAAAGATGATTCACCAGCCTTTACAATACGATCAAAAGGAAGGAGGGGCCAAGGCTATGGAAATCAATATGACCTCACTAATTAAGAAGCCCAAAGATATGGTCATTCAACATCAAACTAGGAAAGTACACTAGCTAGTTTATTTTGATGAACAAAAGTGACTAACCCAAAGAATATTTGAGAGCAGTTGGAGTCAACCCTCCAGAACGAAGAAGTGGTGGAAAGACCACTTGGTTATGTTAATTTTTAATTCCCTTTATTGCAAATAAAAAACATTACATATATAATGTATTATAATTATTTAAAAATTATATATATATATATATATATATATATATATATATATATATATATATATATATATATATATATATATATATATATATATATATATATATATATATATATATATATATATATGGATCAACTTATTTCAATTTTTTAACTTATTCTAAATTATAATTATAACTTTAATATAAATTTAATCAAATCTATTAGACTATCTATAATGATTTTATTATTCAACACTCTCATTTTTCACTTTTTATACTTCACATCATCTTCTCTTTCTTGCACCTAATAATTCAACATGCATTCAATTTTTACTCACTATAATGATTTTGTTTAATAAAATCCAACATTCTATCTCACTACGATTCACAACATACTAAAAATCTAAACATTCACAACAACTAATAAAATTTTATAAAGTATTTTATGAAACCCAATATCTCCTCATTCAACATGTTAAATATTTTCAACACTAATTAATTCATCTCACTTTCTATATCCTATTCAACAGCTCATTACAAGCATTCAACTAATAAAAAAAAATTTCAACACCCCAAAATACATAGCTTTATAAACATCTTGATAGTAAATTGTAGGGTGGGAATCCTCTTCGGTGTTAATTTTATTGGAGAGGAAGCAGTTTTAAAATCACCACATCATATTCTTTTAAGTTTTGAGTATTTAAATTAGTGGTCTAAAATTCATTTGATATATTTTACAAGGGAATTTCTTTCTCAATTTAGTGGAGTTCTTCTTACCTTTGTGAAAAATAAAAAATATCCACAATTTTATAAATTAACTTACGAATTTGTCCAATATCTCAAATTTATTAGGATTAAAATACAATTTATATTTTACTATATAATTAAAAAATTAATTATTAAATTTATTGTTTAATTTTATATCATAAATTTATTTTAATAATTTTTAATTATAAATTTAAGTTATTTTTTATTAATAATAATTCAATTCAATTATATTGTTAGAAATATATTATATAATTAATGTATATCAAGTAAATCAACGTAAAAAATCAATTGTATCTCTTTATATAGAAATTGATATTAAAGTAAATTTATGATATAAAATTAAATAATTAATTTAATAATTAATTTTTTAGTTAAATAATAAAATATAAATTTTATATTAATCCTAATAAATTTTGAATATTTGACAAATTCGTAAGTGCACTTATGAAATACCTTAAAATAAGATGAATTCGTAAGTCAACTTACGAATTAAATAGTAAAATATAAATTATATTTTAATCCTAATAAATTTGGGATATTAGTCGAATTCATAAATACATTTACGAAATACCTTGAAATAAATTGAATTCGTAAGTTAACTTACGAATTCACCTAAAAAGATCGTAAATTGATTTAAGAGTTCATCCAATATAATAAATTCGTAAATTAATTTATGAAAAATATTTTTAATTTTTTAGAAATGCGGCAGAAATTCAATAGATGAGTGAAGAGTTCTCCATTTTACAAATGAGAGGATCTCTTCCCAAGATTGTATGAAGTTGTTGTCCAATAGACCATGATATATGACAAAATGTGTCAGATATTTTTACTCTACCCCACGTTGTTATTTGTTTATCTATTTAAAAGACACCCTTTTCCCATTTCTTTTAATCCAAAGGCCCAGCCTCAACAAGTTGCCTTCTGACTTTGTCTCTAGTTTTTTCTTTCTTTGTAAACACAAACAAACAAACATGTCCTCTCTCTTCTCCAATGGCAAATCCAATTTCTCTTCGGAGATTCCCACCATCAAGTTCACCAAACTCTTCATCAATGGACAATTTGTTGATTCTCTTTCAGGTTCTTCACTAATTCTTTAATCTACATCTTCTCTTCTTTTTCTTCTATAATTTTCCTTTATGTCAATTTTTAGTTTAATTTTCATTGCTTCTCAAGCTTATCATACTTTCTACTCCCATACTTTTATTTTCCATTATGGTGTTTATTATAGAATTAATAAACTTTATTATTCTTAATATAATATTTTTGCTAATATCACTGTTAATCTTTTCATGTATTCTTTTTATGATAAAGAATTAAGAATAATTTGTACCAAAAAAACATCATGGATGTTTAAAATGATAAATAACAAAAGTGTTTGTGCATTGAGTTTAATGAAATTTAATCAAATCCAATACTCTAATTAATTAATGGTTTTTGATTTAGTTTTATTGTTCAACCTTTAATTTTTAAAAATTTCAATTAAACTAGATCAACTAAATCATCAATATCAATTGGTATGAGTTGAATTCGCATATCATATAAAAAATCACTTTTAATTTTCAAATAAAAGTGGTCCAACGAACGTAAAATAAATAAATTGAATATCATTTTGTCCCATCGAAGTATTTTCTTTTTAATTTTTTTTGTTAAATCTTTTCACATCGAATCACGATATTAGACTGCACACAAAATTAGACTTATTGCATAGTTTCAACTTCAATGTATGAAGTCATGAGATGACATAGGCTAGATAAGAATTGGCTTCAACCATAATTTACTCATTCTTATATTATGCTATATTATAGTTGAGCCTACACTTAGAGTATTCAAAATAAATCCATAAATTTAAAGTGAATAAAGACTTTTACATAGTATTGCCCCTAGATAATAAAATACAATAAACAAAGCTATCTTTTTGTCTTTAGTTTTGTTTGAGTTTTGAAGTGTTCTAGTTTTGGACAGAATAAAATATGTAAAATGTAGATTAGTGCTTTGTATTTATGCCTTTTATGATACTCTCTCCAGCTCTTTTTATAAGATATACTTTATCTTTTTAAAATTTTTAAATAATTAATGTATTTGATATGTAAATAGATATATTCATTATTTAATAAATTTAAAAAAATATGAAGTATTCCTTATAAAAATAATCGACGAAAAGGAATTTTTGTTATACTAATATGGAGAATACCAATACTCAATCAATTAGGGATGGCAACGGGGCGGGTCAGAGGCGGGTTTAAGCACACCTAGACCTGCATCCGCCTCCCAGATCCAGACCCGCACCCGCACCCGTTCGGAGTTAAAATTTGTTCACCCGTCCCTACTCCCAACAAAAAACGGGTTTACCCGCACCCGTCCGAATAAAATTTTTATTTTATTTTTAAATTTATATTTTTTTTAATAAAATTAAAAATAAATAATTAAACTAAATACTTAATTATTTTAAAAGTATTTTTCAAGTTTGATAGTTTTATTTAAATTTTAATTTCAAAAAAAATAAATAATAATTCTAATAAACATAATATTATAACATTAAAAAGTATAAAAAATGTAAATAAATAATAAAATTATTAAAAACAAATAAAATAAATTTAGTTGACGGGTGCGGGACGGGTTTTACCATCACCGGTTACGCACCTGCATCCGTAAATAAAAAACGAGTTTTACCCGCACCCGCACCCGCCCCCAGTTAAACCGAGTTTTTCCCACTAATTTCAGAGCGGGAGCGGGCGGACCCAACGTAGCCGGGTTTATTTATCATGCCTACTATCAATATCATAACTTTTTAACATAACATGAGTTATGGACCACTAAGATTCCATTCATTTTCTTAAGAATTTAGAGTGGTAATGCAAAAGCCAAAAAAAAGAAAAAAATAAGAAAATATACGATGTTGAATTTGATTAATGTATTATTTGTCGGTTATTTTATAGTTACCTTTATTATGATTTTAATCTTTTATTTTATCTTATGTTTATTTATTAGGAAAAGAATTTGAGACGATAGATCCAAGAACTGGAGAAGTGATAGCAAAAATTGCAGAGGGAAGAAAGGAAGATATTGATGTTGCTGTGAAAGCGGCACGTGTCGCTTTCGATGATGGTCCGTGGCCTAGAATGCCCGGTGCGGTACGTTGTCATTTCTCTTTCACTAATAGTAATATCTTTTAATTTATTTGGAAAAAGAATTATTTTCTTATCTGTCACTTAACACGTCTCACATAAATTAAAATTGTATTTAAAATAAAAGTTATTATTTATTGGGTTAGATATATTTTTGATAGCTATAAATATTTTAAATTTTTATTTTTAGTTTTTAATAAAAAATTATATCTTTCAATATTTGTAAAAAATTTATTCATACAATTTTAATTTTTGTTATTTTCTAAAATTTTAAAAATTATTTGAATTTATTAATAATTTTTTATACATTTTAAAATATTATAATTTTTTTATCAAACTTTAAATTTTATAAAAATAAAATAAATTAAATATAAATTTAAAAATTTTAAAAAATATTGAATATTGATTAAAATAATAAAGATCTCAATTTAAAAAAATTGATTTTAAAATAAGACTAAAATTAACAATAAGACTAAAATTACACTAATTTAACAATAAGACTAAAATTACGTACATTGTTATTTCACACGAACTAAAATATACGAAAAAATTTATAATTTATAAAATCAAAAACATATTTAATCTTTGTTTATTTATAAAATCTCGATTGTATAAAAAATTATTTAGAAGATACTATCAAATCAAATAGTAAAATACACATAAATATTTTATTATTATTATTATAAAACAACTTATATAATAAAATACTTTTATATAATAATATTATTATGGTAGGCACGGAATGAATAATCGACACTCCTTTTGATATTTCAACTATATATGAGTTATAATAAAAAAATAAGACGAATCTTTCAAAGAAATAATCTTACCTTGGCTGATGCAAGCAAGTTAGAGTATATCAAAATTGTTGTATAGACTTTTATAATATCGAAATTGTTGAAATCTCAACCCTTAGAGTCGGTAGTATTCTATTTATTTATTGAGAAGAAAAGTCGGTAATATTTTACCCGAAGAATAGACTTTTATTTCTCTTAACATTTTATGTATAGTTTTTTCTAAAACGTGTTCTGAAAAACAATAAAATATGTAGAATTTGAAATGAACTTATATGTCAAGGTAAACATCACATTTATTGACTTCTTATCTTCTTCAGTGAAGGGTTTAATTGTTATGCAATGGAAATGTATGGATTTTTTTAGATTATCAATATATCAGAATCACAATTATAATACTTAAAAATATTAAATATAAATTTAATATTTATAATAAATAAACAGTTAGTTGATAATGTAAAATTTATTTGCACTATTTTAATTACATTCTTAATTAAATCAATATATTTATAGTTAAATCAATATCCTCGTGTATTTGTTTAGTACGTACAACCTTATCTTTTGAATGGTTCCAACCTCCGACAAAAATTAGATTATCAAATTTGCAAAAGCTAATGTGTGTTATTATTTATAAAAATATTCTTTTGAGATTCATAAATTTAATTTATTAAAATTTTAAATATAATTTTATTACACATATTTTTACTAATTATAATATCTTAATATGTGTCATACAGACACGTGTTAGTACGACCCTATCAAATATAATGGTCTTTCCAACAATTTTATAAAAATTGTGAATTTCTTAACCCATCTCATAAGGGTGGGATGCGTCCCGTGAAAATCCTAAGATGTCCTTCACAAAACGGAAAATTTATTTCTGATACGCACCATTTTCTGAAATTTTTGAGTGAAATCAGAAGTATATCTCTAGTTCGTTATCGGAAATAAAAATTCGATTTTGGGCATGACAGTTCGCAGAAAAAACTAACTAAACTTTAGAATTTACATTTGTTATTCAAATAAAAATCATGCAATTTTTAAATCGAATTAAAGCCCATAAATATTATCCAAAATAAATTTCATAATAATAGTATTCATAATACAGATCCGGTACAATACGAAATAAAAAAAGAAGTCAAAATACAATCAAAATAAACTATCGCATACGACGGAGCTGGCTTGTCATCCTTGAGGCGTTCCTTCACTACCTCTTGTAGACCAGGGCACCCTGAGCCTCCGTCATGATGGCCTCTAAAACACCTCTGACATCGGATCCGTCAGAAAACAACCCTCTATCGATGTCATCCCTAGCAAGCTCTATGATACTGCGGAACCTAGGCAACACGTCTTGGGCATATCCCTTGTCGTATGCTCCTTCTCCAGGATCTCCTGATGAGCCGACTTGGGTAGGTCCTCTGGAGCCTCCTGTATCAGGTATGGATGGGAAATCCTGAAGAACCACAACATGTAACCGTACACGTAACTCCAGTCGTCTGGAGCCACTGTACTCCTAGCCTCCTCAGGGACGAGATGACTCTCAAGATCATCAAAAATCTCATCCATCTCCCTCCTTTTCACTGTTGGAGGAGCAGATAAAGCAGGATGCCGAGGAATCGTCTAAGTATAGTCGAACTGACGCATCACTCGCTCGGGCATATAAGCAGCAGTCTTCCGAGTACCACATGTCAACCATCATGTAAACAAAGACACCTCATCAAAAGCTATCGTCTCGCGGTGATCGGCATAGTCACTGGAGTGGATGTCCTCATGCACAATCTGGTCCAGATAAACTCGATATACAAGTGTCGCCTAGTTGCCTCTGAGCGGCTCATATGCACATGCACGAGACATCTGCTCGGTATAACCCTCAGCAAATGACCATTTTGAAATTTGTGGGAAGTGTTGTAGGATTCATTCCTGAAATGTCAAAATTATATCAATTAGTTTCAAAATAAAATAATTAAAAAAGGAATCTAAGAGAAAAAAATTATACCGTCAAAAGAGTCATGTTGTCGATGATCTGCCTCGTCTTTCACCTAGCCGCCTCCGTCAACTTGGTATACAAGTAAACCAAGAGAGCAGCCCCTAAGTTCCACCCACTGACCTGCTCTATATCAGCAAAAAATTTGAGGTACATAACGTCAGTGTAGGTTGCACTGGTGTCCACAAAAATCTGGGTCCCAACAAGATAAAAGAGGTATGCTCTCATGGCATACCCCCTGTGAAGTGTAACATGTTCGGGATCACCATCAGCAGCAGTAGCAGGTGCAATCTCCTGATCAACACACTGTTAGAATTCATAATATTATTCATAATATAACATAATTAATAAATGTCACCCATAAATGTATTTTTCGTACCTCTTCATCCCATAAATGTTTGGCCACATGGGTGAAATAAAGCACGAGCACAAATAAGTCAGAAGGCCCCCTCCAAAGACCTGAGGGACCTCAGGTCCCACCTGAACCTCGGGTGGCCCTGGTACTGGTACCTGATGTACTAGGGGTGTAGGATCAGGTCTCATTTCAGATGTCCCCCTTGTGTAGTAGATGTGGATCCCGTCTCAAAAATCAGTGGTGGTGAGGATGGTGACGATGTGCGTCTGCAGTATGACGGAGACGGGGAGTGCTGGACTGGAGACTCTCATTTGCTACGGGAGGAAGAAGTAGAAGGTGTGGAATTGGAAGGAGCAGAATGGACCTCAGACATAGCCTGTCCGGATGTCAATGGAGCCTGTGTGGCCTGAGTCCTCGGAGGCTGTGTGGTCTGACTCCTCTCTCGCTGCAAAGAAGCATGATGTGTGACTCGGCCATGCCTCAAACGTGATTCTCGCTCAGACATATCTCCTATAGAAGCAAAAACGAAACGTTAGCATATGACTCATAAAGAAAAAAAAATGAAAAAAAAATTATGCAGAGAGATACCGAAAATTTATTTCTGATTTTGTTCATCACATGAAATCGAAAATAAACTTCTGGTTTCCTCTGCGAAACAGAACAGCAGTCATCACCATCCCAAAATCCCAAATACCTCAAAATAAACGGATTGATCGTCAAAAACAATTTACAAATAGTATTATAATGACTCCTAATTATGTAAACTACAAAAAACAACACATTTAAAGCTCTATTTCACTAATTTCAATCGATTTTAATAAACTCTAAAAATGTGTAAATCACTTATTTGATTGACTGAGAGTTGGTTGTTGCTTGATTGATTCTTTTACTTGTTGTATTTAAGCAATGCTTGATGACTTGTGTTGATTGTTTGAGAGAAAAATTGATTTTTGTGAGAAGGGTTGAGAGGGTTTTGAGAGAGTTTGTTTTTAAAAATTTTGCTGTTATGGGAAGGGGAAAGATTCTGGCCCAAATAAGTAAATTTCTGATTTGGACCCAACCTGAATGACATCTATGAAATTTCAAATTTTTAAGAAATTATAATTTTACAAATTCATTTTTAAATTCAATTTTTTTAACATAATCATCATATACAATAAAATATTTTAAACTATAAATTTTGAATACAGTATAGTTACAATATAAATTCAAAAACAAAATAAATGTCGTATCTAATAAAGTTAATTCTAAAAAGAAAAGCCGTTTCACTCAATTTTATAAAACCTTCCTTTCATAAATTTTTACCAATGGGTTTTGACCAATTTTCACTTATTCAATAATTTATCTAATCCACTAATCAAACTAGACAATTGACCTTTTTTTCAATTTTGTCATGTTTTTAATTCATTGAACAAAACCCTACATTCTTAGTTAAATAATGAATTTATCTTGAATATTTTGTTAGTATAAACATGTTCACACTCTAAAACTCAAACTTTCACCGTCAAATCAACCTCAAAATATGTTTAAAAAATAGAAATAATGCACACTTTTCTACATTTTTTTTCCAGTTATGCTATATATCACCACACCGTATAACTATATATCAAATAACTAAAAAATTATTTATATGATTTTTGCTTTTCATATGTGGGCTATGTTTGTATCACATGAACTAGTATCAATAGTGACGGTGAACCATACATATACATGAACAGTGACACTAAAAAGTTGATTAATAATATGACGAAAAATATTAATAAATATTTAAATATTAAAAATAATTTTTAATATTAAAATAAGTTGATTAATAAAATATAAAAAATTAATTAATAAAGTGATAAAGTTGGTTAGATATTAAAAATAATTTTTAATAATAAATAAAATTGATTAATAAAATATATAAAAAATGAGTTAATAAAATATTGAAGTTGATTAATAAATACTCAAATGTTAAAAATATTTTTTGTAATAAAATAAAATTGATTAATAAAATACTATATAAAAAATTGATTAATAAATTATGAAGTTGTTTAATCACACAATTTTATAAAAGTATTCTTTAATCTTGAAAATAAAAAATAAAAAACAATAATTTTTTATATTTTTTTAAAATATTATTTTATTATTATAATATTTTACTATGTATTGCTGAACTAAAATGGTGCATGGATATCATTTCTATTTTTATTTTTTTACTATTTTATCTAACACAAATGTTAATGTGTTGAATACACGACTATTGTAAACGTTATACTATCATATTTAATTTCTTCAAATAAAGTCATTTTACCTATGCATTTAATCATTTTTGTCTTAATTATTTTCTGGAATATTTTGATATAACCTTGCAATAATACATAAATAATTTAGTAGTGCAACACCAACTTGACACTATAGGAAAAAAGTAGTACTTTTGAATAATTGAATAATTGTCAATGATTTATTCAATGATCAATAAATTATGGGTTTGTGAACCTGTCATGTGGGTTGACATCAAATCCGTGCTCTAGGTCCACCTTCTCTATTATTATTACTATTTTTGTTTAGAAAATTTATGTGAATTTGTCTTCAAACGAGTAGATGAGTTAGGCACCTCAAGAATTAAAAAAATTATCGGCTTCAACCTAATTTGAACTCTGTTAATGAGATCCACCTATTAATATCGACTTTTATCAGTTGAACAAAGATTTGCAGACACATTGTTCAATTTTTATTTTGCAACATATTAAACTTGACATATATATGATTGGTTAATTAATCAGGAAAGAGCAAAAATCTTGCTGAAATGGGCAGATTTAATCGAACAAAACGTAGAGGAAATAGCAGCACTAGACACCATAGATGCTGGGAAATTGTACAATTTTTGCAAAGCTGTTGACATACCTGGAGTAGCAAACACGCTTCGTTACTACGCCGGCGCTGCTGATAAAATTCACGGCGAGGTTTTAAAACCGGCGCGCGAGTTGCATGCATATACTTTGATGGAACCTATTGGCGTTGTTGGACACATAATTCCTTGGAATTTTCCTAGTACCATGTTTGTTGCTAAGGTTGCACCTTCTTTGGCTGCTGGTTGTACTATGGTTCTTAAACCGGCTGAACAAACACCTCTTTCGGCTTTGTTTTATGCTCATCTTGCTAAACAAGTAAGGATAAAGAAATTTGTTGATTAATTTTTTCAATCTTAATGTGATTAAAATTGAGGTTAATGTGATTAAATTTTTGAAGGCTGGAATTCCTGATGGAGTACTAAATGTAGTACCGGGATTCGGTGCAACTGCAGGAGCTGCAATAAGTTCACACATGGACATTGATAAGGTAAAGTTAAGTGTTATAAATGTTTGAATTTTAATTATGGACTAATGTGATTAAAATTGAGGTTAATGTGATTGAGATTGTGCAGGTTAGTTTTACCGGTTCGACGGAAGTAGGACGCGAAATAATGATATCTGCGGCTAGAAGCAATTTGAAACCGGTCTCTTTGGAGTTAGGAGGAAAATCCCCTCTGTTGATTTTTGATGATGCTGATGTTGATAAAGCTGCTGAACTTGCTCTTATAGGCATTGTATTTAATAAGGTGAATCTCTTCTAAGAAAAAGTATCTTCTAATGGCACGTGTCAGAGTTTCACACTTCTAATTCGTGCCATTATGAGTTCTTGCACTAGATCTTTACTATATATTGACGTTCAGACGGGACAATAACCCTATATATAATTATAGAGTAATTTTATAAATTGGACCGTAGTATTTAACACTAGACTATGTTAAAGTATTGCAGTCACATAGATACAATTGGTCAAACTCTGAATTTTTCTTAATATTGTACATTTAGGGAGAAATTTGTGTTGCTGGTTCTCGTGTGTTTGTTCAAGAAGGAATCTACGATGAATTTGAGAAGAAGTTGGTGGAGAAAGCAAAAGCTTGGATTGTTGGTGATCCTTTTGATCCTAAAGTTCAACAAGGTCCTCAGGTATGAACTTAGGAACACAATATCATATAAGTCCTTTCAGATTAACTCATCAACAAACACTTAAAAAGTTCTAATATGAACAAAGCTTATTAAGTTTCATTAGACTGAGTGATCAAGTACAAAACCTACTTATAGGTGAAGTAGAGTGTCTATTCTACAATCTAGGAATGAGTCCATAGGATTAGGAACTCTAACTAACTTCTAAGTACCACTTTCTATTAAAGGAAAGTTTACCTAACAAGCTACTAACTAACTTTCTATATAAGAAAATTTACATATCAAGTTAGTTATTGATCCAACTAACTTGTAACTCTTTTTTTTATCTTCATTGTGTGTTAAGTTGAAATCACAATAAAAGTTAAAAATTGACAAATATAAATTAGTCACTAGATTTGACGTTTGTAATACTCAACAACGGAACTACAGACATATTTTACATTTTTTCGTCTCTAATTTTTCGTTGCAATTTCAGCTTTTTTTTAATAGTACATATATTATGTTTCTCTAATAATCAAATATGAGTCTCTTAAGATTTTCTTATTGTAGGTTGACAAGAAGCAATTTGAAAAAATTCTTTCCTATATTGAACAAGGAAAGAAAGAAGGTGCAACCCTTTTGACAGGTGGTAAAAATATTGGAGACAAAGGTTACTATATTGAGCCTACAATTTTCTCTAATGTTAAGGTGAATTTCAATTAAACAAATACATTATATATTTTGATTTCTTCAAAATATTCAAATATTTTGTTCATTATAATTTGATTAGGAGGACATGCTTATAGCACAAGATGAAATATTTGGACCTGTCATGGCACTAATGAAGTTCAAGTAAGTTATATATTTTTTAATATGATTGAATATGGTATTTTTCCATATAAAATCATGAATAATGAATTGAAATACATGAATAACAATATAGGACTATTGAGGAAGCAATTAAAAGTGCAAACAATACAAAATATGGTTTAGCAGCAGGAATTGTGACAAAGAATTTGGATATAGCAAACACTGTTTCAAGATCGATTCGAGCTGGAATAATTTGGATCAATTGTTACTTTGCATTTGGAAATGACATTCCTTATGGAGGTTACAAGATGAGTGGATTTGGAAGAGATTTTGGATTGGAATCATTGCATAAGTATTTACAAGTTAAATCTGTTGTTACTCCCATTTACAATTCTCCTTGGCTTTGAATGTTGTTTGTATTTGAGTTATTATGTGTGTATTGAGAACAATAATGGATCTTGTACATGTATACTTCATCACAAGTAATATAACATTATAAGATCTTTATGGTATATTGCATACCATCAAATTTGTGCATGTTTTAATTCTCATTAGGTTTGGTAAAATTTGTTAGGTTCTATTAAGATCAATTTGAGTTTGTATATGTGTTATACAAATTTGCTTTTATTAATAAAAATAGATGAGAAGAGATAGAGAAGAAGAAATGAGAATTTTTATACTAATTCATAATAATTGTTGTTACTTTTAGTCATGGCTTATTTTGTCTCCGTTTAGTCGATGACTTGATCCGCGAAAATCGCAGTGAATATAATTTCTACTTCATCTTCACACATTATAAGTATTTTTCTAACCACTTCTCTAGACTAAATATTGGGATCTTCAATCTTGTTAACAACTATGAGAAACTTGTATTGTTGAGGAATTTGGTATTTACTAGAATTACGTATTTATTAAAGGGTTGTTTGTGTTAGGGAGCAATTTCGAAGAGAGAATATTTACTTTGGACACACTTTTGTGAGAGACACATCATATATTCACTTAAAATCTTAATGTGATAGGTGTGTGGGTTCTCTCACTTATATGGTTTTTAATCTTTCTTTTCTAACTAACGTGGGACTTCTTCCTCATACTTGATTCTAATTTCTTCCTCATACTTGATTCTCAACACTGTCTCTCAAGTGTGAGTCACAATGCTCTCCCTCATAAGTGGACAAGAGGTGTGTCTCTCACAAAGTGTTTGTTCCTCAATGTTGTATCAATGCTCCTACTATTAACTCCCTCTAACAGTTTGGGAGTTGATTTTTGAAGGATTTTAAAAGAAAAGATTGTGGTATTGTTGAGGAATTAAGTATTTATTAGAAAATAATATACAACATTAGCATATAAAATTATATTATTTTTAAATTTTATGATATCAAACATAGTTTAAGACATAAACGCAAGCTACAAAACTTTTGTCTTTAAAAACTAATTTTCAGGCAACCTCTAAGACTCTTCACGCTAAGTATTATCCATGACTCTCCCATATGAGTATTGTCTAAGTCTCTCTTAACTACTAGGAGGTCATGTTCTAAATTTCTTAAGATTATGTGATCTAACTCTTTAGTTAATTTTTTGTCGGTCTCTTTGGATTTTTTTATAGATTTTGTTTAGGAGTTCGAAAGAGAACGAAATAAACTTTAAAAATAGAAAGAGTGAGGAGAATAGAGAAATTTAAAAGGAGTGGATTTTGGATGATTTATTTTTATTTATAAACTAAAATCTCTTTATTTTGATACTAAATATTAAATGAAGATTTTTGAGAGTTTAAAAAATTATTTAAATAATTTATGTCGTTATAATATTTTAAAAATTAAAAAGAGAATTTTTTTAATGCATCTTAAATGTTTTTTAGGCATCAGCATGAATTTTAAAATATATTTTTAGGAATCAAAAATGTATTTTTAGAATGTACCAATATCTGATTAAAAATAATTAAAATTGACAATACCTTTTCGATTTATAATCGAAAGTATATTTTTGGTATCATTCTTTACAGTATGCAGGAAATCAGCACTTATATATTACATCAAGATTCCTACAAAACATAAAATTATATAAAGTAAGCATATACATGGCATTACACTTCAAAATTCGAGTGGACGTTGCAATAACTTCAAAATTTCATCGACCGTTCTTGTAATCATCACATCAAACTCGATTTGAACTTTTTCGTCGTAAATGAAAAAGATTTTCTACATATAGCCTGTAAACCAATGCTTGTGTTTATCTCTTTATTTATGAACTCAAGCTTTTCGTCGTTAATGGATGGAGAGCGGTACTCAATCTTCAAAATTTTCCGATCGTCGCCAAATGGTAAAAGTCTCAGTATTGTATAGTGAAGATCTTCAAGTGATTTGTACTTGTTAGTCTTGAATTCTTTTGATAGTAGATTCCCAGTAACAAAGTGAACATTTCCAACATGCCAAATGATACTCATTTTTTGTTTTAGTGTTTAGACATTATAACACGAGGGTTTAATTTTTTATATAGTAATTTGAGAATGTTATGGACCATATACATCCTATTTACAGATAGTATGCAAACTGAAAATACATTTTGGTTACACCTTAATATGTAAAAACATATTAAACTAAAAGTATCCAGGACAAATAAAAAATTGTAGTTGTTGAAAATAGTCATCACAAAAACCAAAAATACATTTTCGATTACACCTTAATATGTAAAAACAGATTAAATTGAAAATATCCTAAACAAATAAAAATTTTGAAGTTGCTGAAAATAATCGTCACAGAAATCAAAAATATATTTTCGGTTAAGTTCAACTATAAATCAAAAAATTTCAGTATTAACGTGGCGTTTTTTCCTTTTAAAAAATATTAATGTAGTTAATGTAGATTGAAAAAAGACCTTTTGATATAATGCACCATAAAATTATTGAGAATGTCAGGGTTTTATGAATATTATGGTCACTTTTTGAAATGCATATGATTAATGTACCTCCCTTGTTTTAAATTTTTAGTTTCGCACCAAATAGATGATGGTTATGATGCACTCCAAAAATACATTTTTGATGTACATTTTAGATTTTTTTTATAGAATTATTTTCTCATATATATATATATATATGATGCCATCAACTAAAAATATATATTCATTTATCATTGTATAAACAGATCCGGCCCAAGGGCAAGCCAAACAAGGCAGGCCATTGTTTTTGTGCAGCTTGTTAATGAAGCAACAAAAAGGTTAAAAACACTTATTAAAAGAATGTGTCGCTTCAATCTTTACAAATGGTCAGATTTGAAAGAAGAAGAAAAAACTGATTTTGATTACTTTTTATTATCGCTGCATAAATTAAAACAGTTTATTTTAATTACATTTTATTATGACTGGATTCAGCAACGTCCGTTTGGTTTTCTCCCAATTTAAAGCCAAACTAAATAGTTTTAGAAAATAGGAAAAAAGATTACCAGAAGAAAAAAGCAAAGTACATAGATCTTCACATTATCCATATTAACATTGCATTACAAGTTTACAACAATCATCATCATCACATCAACAAAAACACAATAAGAAAATTAAAACCTAAAACCCCATTTTTATTTTCCAATTTTACCCCTAAGCTTAACCCCAAGAACCCTCTCCATTTTCCCCAAAACAAGCTGATTAGGAACAGCTTTCCCATTCTCATACTCCTGCACAACCTGAACCCTCTCGTTAATCTGTTTCGCCAGCTCAGCTTGACTCATCTTCTTATCCAAACGCGCTTTCTGTATCGTGTGCCTCACTTCTCCGCCAACCCGCTCCAACGCCGCTGGTTCAGCCGCTTCGTCTAGCTTCCTCGCGTTTACAACCGGACCGGCGGTTTTCTTGTTCGAACCGGCCGTGGATTTTTTGAGCGTTTGGACTTCGGCTCCGGTTCGGAGCGCTTGGTTCACTGCTTTCGGGTTGCGGAGATCTTGTGCCTTGGGTTTTGATTTGTGGAGGATTACTGGCTCCCAGTCTTGTGCGATCGCTCCTGTTGTTCGTGTTGGCATTGTCGCGATTGAGAACGAAAGGAATTGAAATGAAACTGAAATGAAATTGAGATGAGAAAAGAAGTGAAATGGTTGTTGTTTATATAGGGTGGTGACTGTATCTCGAACGTTCGGTTACGAGATTGAGAATTCTATTGGCTCGGGGTTTCTCGCGAATCTTCTATGACTTTTTTGCGTGGAGAACAAGCTGAAACAAAAATGTCTTTATTTGAAGTGAACTATCTCATTATAAGTATTAATTTTATAATCTTTTTCTATCTCATATTATTTATTATATACAAATATTTTAATAAACACAATTGTTTTTATTGGTGAAATAAACTTGACTAATTATATTTTTAAATTTTGTGTAAAATTGAATTTGAAGATCTAAAATGAGATGGTTAGAATATTATATATGATTTTTGACAATATTATATTTGGTTGGTTTTAACTATCATTTTTGAATAATTTGGTGGTTAGAGTTCACTTTATTACAGATGAACAAGGGAGGTATTGGTATATTACGTGTCCGAATTCGCGTTTCTGTATTAATGCTTTTACATAGTTATCAATTGAGTTGAATTATTGAGACACTTTTTAGTATAATTTTGATCATTTTATTTTGACTAAATTGATATTTCATTTTAATTAAATTAAAATAAGAAAGTTCTTAGAAGATTTTATTTTAATTTTATGAGTGTTATGATTTTAAATGACAAATTGTGAATCTCATCATTTAAAACATGTTCTATTGTCATTGTCTAGTTCAAATATGTGCGTGAAAGACAAAAACCATCCTTTTGGCTCGGATATAAGACTAAGTTGACCGATTAAACCATCTTAGCATATATGCATACAAAATTAAAGCAATAATATATAGGAAATATCTTAACACATCCTTGAACCTTTTTAGAGATCTTATGGAGAATGTCTGAAATACTTATTGATTTAAGAAATATATATCTGAAATTACAGGTTTTTACAAATTTTGACACAATTTAGATATGCATCTCCAAAATTTCACACAATTCAGATATACATTTTCGAAATCATCACTAATAAGGAGCATTAAGAAATTGCCTAATATCTATGGAGTTTATGGATCGTATATCAGATTATCTTGAAATATTGGCGACCAAATTCAGAGTAATAGAGGTCCGTAATATGTTTGATATGGGTCAACAGTGAAGTGGTGACATACAACGTGAAGATCATACAAAATCATCTTGTCGTCATTGAAAGTAAAAGATGCAAAACTTGTTCTCATATACCCTGAGGTCCACCTTCCAAATCTGAATATTTGCTTTGAATAAAGATTTTAAATCTAGTTTTTCATAATTCAAATCTAACATCATTCAATGGTGGATCTATATTTAGGAAAGATTTCTTGTTAGAAAAGTGTTTGAAATTATATTTTTCTTGAGACGATTAGTCTTTTAACATGAGTAAGAGTATAATTCCACTTGTTGGACATATGACTTCGCACACAATATGGGAAATTTGAACTGTGGATTTTAGAGAAAAAATCATTGGTTTAAAGACAAATTGTTATCATTTTTAGAGTTTAAAAATATTTTGATAAAAGAGATTTAGAAGGTCTGGTCATGTTCCTAAAGAATTATACATGTTCGATCAAGAAGGCCTAAATATGTTCCTAAATTTGATCTTGAGAGTATCCATAAGTGTCTAAGGGCTTTTAGTAGGTTAAACTCTTAAACCTCCTTCTACAAGGAAAAAGGAAGTTACATGCTAACTTCCAACCAAACAAAGGATATATAACAAGTTGAAGTAGTTAGTTTTCCTTACAAACATGGACTTAAGCGATTAGTCTTACTTCTAAACAATAGGCTAAAATGGTTAGTCTTCCTTCCAAACACAAACTTCAGGAGGTTAGTCTCTAAGCTAAATTGATATTTCTACAAACATATCTCGAACCAAATTAGAGTTTTGAACTAGTTATCCTCCAAACTTATTCGATGTTTTGAACAATATGACCACATACCAAGTTGACATTTTTAAATGAGTTTATCTGGAACCAAAGTAAGATTTTACACATCTTAAGCTTACGTATCAAAATAGGTGTTCTGGACTGCCCGAGAGCTTTCGGGTAGTCACTCCTCCTCAAGATACAATGACCTATCGGGACTCAACAGCGTGCTTGGGGCTCCCAGCTGTCCGTGCAATACTTCCTCTGTTCGACATGCGTCGAGCAGACCCACTGCCTGTCACGATGAGAACTATGCCCGTTATGTCCCCCATGCTCGACATAACGACTATTTACGAGCATTATTGCTCAGTCTTGATCTAGTCAGCTCAAGCAACTATATTTGCGGATCCACGTATCCCGTCCCAGACATAGCAACCAATGAGAATCCTCCTAACGTTATTATATAAACCCTCATATCTTTGAGGGCAAGGTATCACTTTACACTCAAAACCCTAATATTTTATATCCTCTTCTTTGAACATTTGCTTACTTTAGCATCGAAGTGCCTTGCAGGTACACCATCCTCTCCTCAATATCAACTTGCTCGAAGGATCATCAACCGTTCCGACCGTCTTCGATTTTGATCACTTGTTCAGATCAGTGGCGCTGTCTGTGGGAAATATCTTCCATGTCTTCATCAATCGCTCTGATATCAGAAGATCAAAGATACTCTCAACCTAACAAGATGGCTGATAACAATGATCAACTCCTTTCCAACAAGATTGTTCTCTCACCTGTTCAAAAAACAGACAGGAATAATACCTCTCCTCATCTAGAGAACCTCATTGATCACAGGGATGGCAGGACCGCATCCCCCGATTCTGAAGATGACGGCGACCAAGAATCCCTCTTGGATAACCAGAAACCCATGGATCAAGCTGACGACCTCGTCATCCCTCAGCCCTCGACACCACTGTCGACCAACACGAACCCAACATTGGCTGATATTCTGTCCGCCCTCAATCACACTAACGGCCTCCTCCTCCGGCAGGGAAAGCACATTGAGGCTTTGGAAAAGAACTCCCCATCATTTCCACCTCAGAGACCTAAAACGGCCATTTTTCGCTATCCCTCACCAAGGAAACCTGCCTGGAAAGAGGATCATCCCGACTGATATTTTCTGAAGAAGAGGGGATACACCCTACCTCGGAAAAATCAGGGATCTCCCTCTCACAAGAAGACAAAGAACGAGTCGTATTGTTCTCGCGGTCGTTCTCCGTCGCCCAGATCAAGACAGGAGAGATAACTTTCCCCTCGTCACAAGAGAAACAATCGTTTCATCTCCCTTTCTCTCGACCAGAACGACGAAGACGAGCATCACGACCCTCTGTGTCGGGCTATCATGGACATCCTTATTTTGTCCAGTCTAGAGAAACCCCCCAGGATCGGTTAGTACGACGACACCACTGATCTTGACGAACATATAGAGAACATTGATGCCTTGCTCGATTATTGGGGAGTTCGTGGGGCCATCAAATGCCGCCTATTTCCTATGACCTTGAGGAAAGGGGCCATGGCGTGGTATAAAAGTCTTCCCGACGGATCAGTCACATCCTAGAAGCATCTGGGGAGATTATTCTCCAAACACTTCACCGCCTTCTGATGCCACCTAAAGTCAGAGGCATCCCTAGAAGCCATCATTCAGGGCAAAGAAGAATCTCTCTGAGCATATATCGAGAGGTTAAACCAAGAAGCCGTCCAAGTCTCAACGACATACGATATTAAAAAATATCTCCTCGAAAGAGGACTACACCCTCGTAGCGACTTCACGAAGGCTGTAGGTATCGAAACACCCTTAACAATGGATGATTTCCTCATAAAAGCCCAGGCATACATCCAATACGGGGAAAAGGAAGCCGCAAACTCTGCTCGCGACACCTGACACAGGGAGAATGTCAAGAGCTCGAAGACTGAAGATCCCTCGACATCCCGTCAAGGGGGAGAAAGAATGCGAGAAGACAAACTTCGTGATTCGAGAGACCACAAGGGACCGGTGGGTCAATTCATTGACTACACCCCTCTCCCCATTTCTCGGGAGCGTATCTTGACCGATTGACCGAACTTCGAGTTTAAACAAGGAGGAGTACGCTTTCCTCGACAGGCCCCGGCAAGTCAGGGATAGATAAAAGTAAATATTGCATACTTCACAAGAGTCACAGACTTGTGATGGACGACTGTATCCATCTAAAGGATGCAATTGAGATCCTGATCAGGGACGACCATCTCAAACAGTACAAGAAGAAAGAGTCTGCAAAAGAAGAAACCCCCCGTCCAACAAGGTCGAGGATGAAAAGTATGTTGAAGAGTCTTTTACGCCTGTAGCAATGAGCATATCCAAGTCGGGAGACTTCTTCTTTCCCGACCTAGATGTCACCCCTACATACTTCGCCGCTCACAACCCTTGGAAGTCCTTCCCAATGGCCATGGTCATCTCCGGTGGATGGTTTACCAAGAACTCCATCAGATCAATCAAAAGAAGATTTGACGATCTTGTCAAAATGAGTTTAGATCAGGGCGCCACCCTAGACAAAATCCAAGGCAAGTCTCATCCATTGGCCTTCTACAAGGAAGAGCTACTTGGGGGCGCCCCCAATGCAAATATCCCTCTATTTGTGCGTGCTTGAATGACTAACTTCAATGTTAGGCGCGTATTGGTCGACCAAGTAAGTTCGGTCGATATCATGTATACTTATCTCTTCCGGACGTTGCAACTCAACGAGATCCACCTGACTCCCTACCTCGGCTCAGATCTGTAGGGGTTCAACGGCTCCACGACGAAGCCATAGGGATACGTTAAGATGATTGTAACTTTTGGGGCCGTAGAGATCGGCAGGTCGATCAAAACACAATTTTTGGTCGTCGACTGCTCTTCTCTATATTAGTGTATTTTCGGTCGGCCCACTCTTGTCGAGCTAATTGTTGTGCCATCCACGGTACACTTGAAGATGAAATATTATACGGCAGGCGGGAAGGTGGAAACTTCGCACGTAGACATCCAAGTTGCCCGAAGATGTTTCGAGGCATCAGCAAAGGGCATGAACTCCATCAACCTCCAACCCCAGACCAAAGGCAGAGTCAACCTTTGAGAAATATCTCATAAGCCAGAACCCCTCCCTCGAGTCGACATCATCGACCTCGACAATTGTCTGGGGCTGGAGGACTTGGCTGAGAAAAGAAGGAAAGGTAAAGCTTCTATGGTTGAAGAAGATTCTCCCACTTCCAACAATTCGAGAGGATCCTCAAAGCAGCACATGCGCCCAATCCCAGACGGGGATTTCGAGCTCGTTCCACTCGGTCACGACCCTAATAGAGGAGTCAAGATTGGAGCGGACCTCCCAGAGTTAGCTCAAAACTAGCTCAAAGTCTGCTTAAAGGATAATGTCGACCTCTTCGCCTGGAGCGCGGCCGAAATGCCTGGTCTCGATCCATAAGTCGCATGTCACCATTTTACCATTGATTTTGCCCTTAAGGTCGTAGCACAACGTAGGCGAAAGCAGTCCCCAAAAAAAACCGAGGTTGTAGAGCAAGATGTTAGGGACCTTTTAGAGGCCAATTTTGTATCGGAAGCCCAATATACTCGCCCTGACCATCTTAGCTAGCCTGCTTTTGTGTTAGTAAAATGAAGCAAATAAGTTATAAGGGAAAACGAAAATTATAAATTATTTAAAATCAAAACGTGCGCGGTCAAGTTCACGTTCTTCTTCGTTTTGAATTTTTGAAAACCAGTTACCCACGGCTTGTTCGCGGGTATCCGAGTTTACCCACAGCCACATCTTCGATCCTGCAAATAAACACCAATTGAGGCAAACTAAAAGCCCAGATCAACTACAAACAACCTCACAAGTCAAAAGCACATGTTAATTTATTCTAAAAACGCTCCTAACTGGGGCTTCAAAAAGCTTGGCCGCGAAACCCTAACAATGGTGATTCACCATTCCTACATCAATATTCAAAATTAATGATTCAAATACGCTCTAAACAATCATATGAACATGAATATATGCTTAGATTTCATTTATAATGCATGAATCATGGAAATCGAAACTTGAAAAAAAGTAAGCAAACCGTGAGTTGGTTAGGGTGATTTTGCGTGCTTCAAGGCTTGGTGATGATTGGAACACCTTCCTAAGATGTCGAGGATGCTCGTTTGATCCTCAAAGGTGGTTGAAAGAGGCTGCAAGGTTGAAACCGAAGTAAATTTTTCTTCAAGTTTTTTGCACTTTGTTAGGGTTCTTGGAGGCAAGAATTTCGTTGTGTTTGGCATTTGGGATCAGTGTATATATATAATAGATGGAATTAGGTCAATAATCTTGAAGAAAACATATGTCAATCAATGCAAGATTATTTTATTTGAATCAAATCAAATTTTGCCTTCTTTGAATCAATTTCAATCAATTCTCTTGCCTAATCAAGCAAATTTCGAAATTGACAGCTTGTATGGCTTGCTTGGACCTCAAGAATAATAAAAAATCAACCTTGCACTTAATGTTTGGATTTTATATCTTTTATTTTAATTGAATTGGATTTAAATGAATAAAAATCCAAAATAAATAAAATAAAAAGCACAAGGGCGTGGCACTGGGCTTGGAGGTTCTTGTTTAGATTAGAAACAAGTTTGAATCAAGAAAACTTAGGCCCATTTAGAAAAAAATTCATTTTTCTAAGTATTTCTCTTCATGCACTTCCTCAAAATATCAAACTTGCACAACTTGTATCTTGCTCAATTTTCAACTTTTTGGGGTGTTTTTGGACATTTTAGAAAGTTCAAGATGTCCTCTAAACACTAATTTTTGTTTCATCTTCATTTAAGTTTCCATGTCCATGTACACTTCTTTGCAAAAAGATGACTTTTAGAAGGACCTATAATATTTTGATCCATAACTCTCAAATGATGCATTTTTGGCCAACGCTTATGAGACATGAAGTTGTAGAGAATTTAATTCTCTTCAAAATGAGATTTTTTGGAAAAATTTCTGATAAAGTATGTGAAAGTTATGCCTGGTCAAAGTTTTGTTGACTTTTTTGTCCAAAAACCCTAATTTGGAAACTTTGACTTTTGATCAAATCTTGACTTTTCTTGATGAATCATGATCAACCCCTGATCATATGATGAATATGACTTCAAAATATTGATGTTGACCAAAAATGATGAAGTTTGACTGTATGTTGACCACAATTGACTTTTTGTCCAATACAGTTGATTTTCAACCATCTGAGTAATTGGATGAGCAATTTAGACTTGTAAGGCTTGGAACTTGATATGAGGATTCTCTGAGGTATATGGTGAGATATGATGACCACTTGAAGCATTAGAAATACATCTTGACTTGAGAATAGCAAAACCCTAGTTTGAATCGATTGATTAGGAGAGGGTTTGTGTGACACCCCAAATTAATTCAAATATTAGATAATTAGGAATTTAATTATTTATTTAATTAAAGGCTTGATTATTTATATTTTTGGATTTAATTGGATTATTTAAAGAAAAGAGTGGCTGGGTGGTGTGAAGAGTAATTAGAGGGTGTGAGGAGTAAATTACTCTACTCTTACTAATTACTAATTATTGTATTTATTGGAATAAATAAAAGGAATATAAAAGGGAAAAGAAGAAAAAAAGGTTATTTTGGAAAAGTTATTTCACGTGGAATTGGAGAAGAGAAGAGAGAATAAGCCAACGCCGGGAAAGTCGAAGATCATCGCGAGGTAAGGGGTGATTTCATTCGATTTTAATGCCTTATGGGTTTTGGGAATCAATTGAATGATTGGGTATGTTAGGAAATTTGATTTAGGTAATTCTAGGTTTGTAGGATTCATCCCTATTTGTGTCGGATTATAGGATTGTGAACCATTAGTGTGTCAAACAACTAATAGGAATGATGAAATAAAGATGTATGATGTTGTATTGGTGTATAATGGATGCATTTTGGTGTTCCTAATGTTGCAATTCGTATGAGAATGATTGGATGTGATTTGGAATGCATAATGCTGTCAAAAATAGCAGTTTTTGATTCTGCAGGTCGTGGGAACCGGTTACTCCCAGGGAGGAACCGGGTTCCCAGTTCAAAATTTTCAAAATTGGCCATTTTTCAACGTGGGAACCGGTTCCCAGTATGGAGGAACCGGGTTCCCCATACAAATTTCCAGGAGCGTGACTTTTTGAAAAGGTGGGAACCGGGTTCTCCCAGGGAGGAACCGGGTTCCACTGTGTTGGTTTCCAAAACACTTAAAACTTTAAAAATTCATATTTTCTAAACCGTAACTCCGATTCGAGTGCCGTTTTCGGCAGTATTTCTTAAATTAAAAGTACTATCTTATAAAAAGAGAAAAATATTATTTTGTGAAAATTATTTTAAAAGAGTCGAGTTCCCGATTTTTGAAACGTTGATAGTTTAAGGACGAAGGAGAATGGGTTCTGGATTGTCTGATTTAATGAATGAGGAATAATGCTTACAATGTTGTGTTTGATATTCATTATGATTGAATGTGATACATTGGTGATTGGCATTATGTGAATTATGTTGAGATCATAATCTGTGAATTAATGTTGCATGCTTTTATGATGCATGCATAAGCATTGTTTATGGTTCATTCCCATTGTGCGGAAGTGAACTTGCAGAGCCAATAAACTTACCAGGATTCAGAGGTAGTGAGGTTAGATTCTTGACCCAGTGGTTATGGGAGAATCATGGATTAAGATTCTTGACCCAGTGGTTATGGGCGAATCATGAATTGCCGCTGTTTTCCGAGTGTGATGGAACAGTGGGTGAACTAGGTTCACGTTTGGTACCACATGCATAGAGTCTGCATTGCATATGGGGTTGTAACATGCTAGGATGGTTTCCAGTGTTACAATTTCCATTGATTGTTTATTTGCATAATGGATTGCGTGCAATGTTTTATGAACTGAATTGTGATCATGTATTTGGATAATGGACTAACGTATCAAATTATTCAGTTGTATTTAAAAATGTATAATGCATTTTATATTGAATAGAAATCTCACCCTTACTTTAATGATTTCAGATTTGAAGTGATTAGCTGCTTGGAATCGGGGAGGATAACTTCTAGAGTTGAGTCATTTAGTTAATCCGCGTGTCAGTGTCGTGCTCTGGTAGATGTAACACTAGGGAAACGCTTGATTTGAAATTCTTTATGGATATTAAATAATAGTTTTGGTTAATGTTTCGATTTATGTCCTGGAATAATTATGAATGATGTATTCAGGATTTGTTATGTTTCATTTCCGCTGTTAAACATAACCTTAAGTCTATTTTATTTAATAATTTTTCTTCAGTGAAAGCATGACAACTGTGTGGTTATAATTTGAATTATATTTAAAATTGTGACGCCTCTCGATATGTGATAAATACTCTGATTATTATTTATAAATCGCGGGTAATTAGAAGAGGTGTTACAGTTTGTTTGGTCAACCCTTGTGAAATCCTTGAGAATTGTCTTGAGAAGTAGGAGGGCAAATTTTGGGGTATAACACTATCCAAAGAGAGGTTACCTTAAGGCTATAGATCACTTTTAATCGCTTTATCTGTGCTTTGTATGCTTTACTTTTAAAGGTTGCTTGGGTATTATATTTGTGGGGGATCCTATACCCCATATCCAGGATTCCTTAGGTAAGTAGCAATAGATCATCGCGACTGTCCGACATAGACCGAAACGGTTAAAATGATGGCTATGGTTAGTGCGACACCTTGGATGTCCTAATGTTCCTCATGTTCAGCTGAGGAAATATTTGGCATCTATGTGGTGTCATCAACCACTAACTAAACTTTTAGAACCCTAATTGACCCATCTTGGCCATTAAAAGGTAGTGAGATAGCCGACTTTGGTGCAGACTGAGGTTGGTTGATACTCGATGCTACGCTCATTGAGATTCGACTTTCGGGTTGTTTCGGTCGACCATTTGGTAGTCGTATTGAAATAAAGCCTACGAGAAAGATCAGTGATATGAGATTCCTAGTACCTGGTGTTGTTCGTATATTTCATAAACAAGTTTTTTTAATTATCGTCTCCACAAGGATTGATGTGATATTACCGTCGTTCAATAGTTAAAGCGTATTTTAAGATGTGGTAACATAAGGGTTTTGTTTCCTAACTACAAGTATCATAAATTTCAATCAAATAATTTTAGTTTCCTTTTCAAAAGAAAGATGTTTGGATTCAAGAGAGTTTTGAGTGGTTTTCAATTGATAAAAGCATGTCAAGATTAGTTTCATTAATCTAGACTCATATAAGTTCAATTAATCAAGCGGATGAACTCGTTGATAATCGATATAATTACGTATCCTCTCAATATTGTTGATTTCAAACCAAGATTGTGAGTTTTATCATGTAAATCTTTAGATAATTTCTCACTATAACTATTGACATGATAATCATTAAGTTCAATACAAGTAAACACTAGCTCACAAATCTATCTATAGCATTTGTTCATTAGTGGAAGAATATCTTAGGTCAACTTTAAAACATATTCTTCAATCATGATTCAAAGCATCAAAAGATAGTAGAATAAATATATTCAACATATATATATATATCATCAACCAAGTTCATACACCAAGATATCAAAAGAAATACATAAAGGTTAGGTTAACTACCTCTAATCTTGAGACGAATGGAGCTTAGCTACTCATTCTCATGGTAGCTTCACTTGCAAGATTTTTAGAGATGATGATGAACATCGAAGAAAAATCAAGAAGAACAAGATTCTAGTTTTTTAATTCTTAGTTTACAATGATGATGATGATAAATGAAGAAGGAGTATGTTCTTGGTTTTCTAGGACAGATTAGGAGTTCAAATCAGAGAGTTGGTGAGAAAAAGATCTAAGCATGGGTCATTGTCCTTTTTCTGATATTGCAGACAGCACTAAGCCTGCTCACCACGCTAAGCGCTCTCATGCTATAACCGCGCTAAGCGCGCCCTGAAGCATGCTCCTTCTTCCAAAAATTGTTTGAACTTGCTCCAATATCTCTACAAGCTTCCTTGAATCCAAGCTTGAAGGAATAAATACCAAAAACCTACAATGTAAATATAAACAAGTTAAATAATATATTATAAACAAAAACTAAATAAAAACATAAATATATCAAAATACTATATTAAATACTACTAATTAATCAAAAGACATTGTAAAGGACCACAAAATGATCTACAAAATATCTACATTTTGGTCCTTAACATAACTCTTTCTTTGTTGTTGGTGGTTTTGTCTCCATAATCGCCTTCGTCTTGTTCTTGTTTATTTTGATTCCCTTCTTGTGGACCATAAAGCCCAGGAAATCACCAGCCTACACAAAGAAGACACACTTAAGAAGATTCATCTTTACGCCATGTTTTCTCATTCTTTTGAATGATTGGCGAAGATGATCTAAATGACTCTCATCCGATACATATTTTATTACTATGTCATCTATGTAAATTTGCATGAAGGATTCAATGAAGTCATGAAATATAGAGTTCAATGCTCTTTGATATGTTTCCCCAACATTTTTTATCCCAAAGGGAATAACTACCCATTCATAGGTGCCAATGAAGATTTGGTTATATCCAGAATATCCATCTAACATACTTAGGTATTCGAAACCTGCAGCTGAATCAATTAACATTTCTGCTATAGGAATGGAATACTCATCCTTATGGGTTGCAGCATTTAAATCCCTAAAGTCTATGCAAATTATTAAAGAACCATTTTTCTTAATAACGGGAACTATATTAGAAAGCCATTCGACATACCTTGTGGTCCTTATGAACTTGCAGCGAAGGAGTCTCTCGATCTCTGCTTTTATCTTCGAGAGGATTGCTGGTGTGAACCTTCGAGGCATCTACTTGATGGGTTTCTTACCATCCTTGATCGGAAGCCTATGTTCGACCAGCTCTCTCTTCAAATCAGGCATTTCGTTATAATCCCAGGTGAAGCAGTCTCTGTTCTGTTTCAACACTTTGATCAACCTGCTATTTAAACTTGGGCTGAGTTTGCCACTGATGCATGTTACTTTCTTTTCGACGTTGTCTCCTATATTGATTTCTTCGAGTGGATCCTGCGCCAACATCTTCGCGCTTGTCATTTATGGATCCCTTTCGAATCCCAAAGGCTCTTGATCATAGATTGCATCCAGCCTCTGGTCTAATGGTTCTGACACCTGTCCATCGAAGGGTGGAGACTTGTTGCATTCCCTAGAACTTGTTGCATTTGTTTGTTTTTTTGTTTTTATCTCTTTATCTATAGCTTCGATGGCCATATTTTTTACTTCGGCTTCGAGAGCCGTCTTCATTTTATTTTCAACCAAGTAGGCCGAAATCCTTTCGAAAAAGGAAGACACAGTCATAACTAACGTCTTCATCTTCCCAGCCAGTTGGTCGTACACCTGAAGTTCCTTCGACTTCCTCTCCATCCCACGTGATCTCTCTATCCCATTGGAACCCATTAGGGTGAAGAGTTAGGAAGTATAAAGCGTTCTTGTTGGATTCAAACGCCTCCTCTACTAGGTTGCATGGCCCTATATTGGCCATATTTCTGTCGAAATTCCTCTTATCCACATGATTCACTTCTTCCATATAGTAGCTTTGATCAGATTCTATGCTTTCCACTATTCCATCATCCCTCCATATTATCAATCTTTGGTGCATAGATGAAGGGACTGCACCTACTCCATGGATCCATTCCCTTCCCAATAGCAGATTATAATTTTCCTTAGAGGCAATTACCATGAACATTTTTGGCCTTGTAATGGAGCCAACAGTTAGGTTTACTTCTACTACGCCCAGAGTTTGTCCTATCTTTCCTTCATAATTGGATAAAACCATGTTGTGAGGCTTAATGTATGAGTCGAACATACCAATTTTCCTCAGCATGAACCGAGGCATTAAATTTACAGTCGCACCTCCGTCTACCAAGACCTTGTTTATTCCAACCTGATCCACTTTTGCTCGGATGAATAATGGCTTCAAATGGTTCTTCATTCCTGTGTCTGGACTTTCGAAGAAAGCATTCTACTCTTCGACTGCTCCATTATTCATGACATAGTAACACACAGGTATGTGTTTTGTCATTTCTTCTTCATCATTTTCCTCACTTACATCTACTTCAGTGTCTTGGTTATATTCATAGGGTAATACAGATACAACGTTACAATTAACATTAAAAGAGGACTCTCCTTATGATTCGAAGTCGTCCGTCAGTATTTCTTCTTCGTTCACAGCTATTTTTTTCACTCTCTCTTCACTGGTTTCCTTTTTGGGTGAAAAAAGTCTTCTGGTTACTGGAGGTTTTCCCCTAATCTAAATTATGGATAATGGTCGTTTCGTACTTGATTCTCCTACTTCCTTCGATTTCAATTCCCTTTCAACTTTTGTGTTCCTCTGATGCCTTCGCCATTGAGATCTGGACATGGGGTTTTTACCCTTGTAGTTCTCTAGTCTAATTTCCTCTCTTTTTGCCATGTTGAACTGCTTCCTGTACGCCATTGCGCTCTTGCCCCCTTGATCGAAACTCCTCCATATTCCTTTTCCTTTGTCTGATTCGCCTTGAGCCATCTATCAGTGGGAACCTCAGCAGGTAACTTAAAGGTAAATCTTTTTTCTCCCCTAGGATAGGGACTGTCAGGCCTTCTTTGCATGTTTCTTCCACCAACATCAGGGTTCGAAGGCGTTCCGCCTTGGTGACTCTAGCAGGGTTCAGAGGGAATCCTTTCGAAGGCTTCAGCCATCTCCCGGTCATAAACAGCAGCACATCTTGGGCACATCAAACATTTTGTCCCAATCTTATGGCATCAAACCAGAAATCCTAACAAACTCTCTCCAGTTCTTGGATACAACTTAAACAATTGATTATCTTCTATCCAATTGACTCCTGCTCATGCACGTTGAGCCCTTTCGAATTCAGCAGCGACTCTTTGATTGCATATTATGCTACATCTTAGGCACAACAACATATCCTGATTCCTCCTATGGCAGTGGAACAGGTAATCACGCAAGATGACATCTTTCTTTGGGTAACCTCCCCTCATATGTTCTCCTTCCATTTCTAGGCATCTTTTGACCTCTTCCATTTCTGCATGAGGCTGCTTGAAGTCAACCATGTGCATACCAAAAGCCAGACCTTCAGTGATCTGGACATTCTCAAATTTCGCCCTAAGGCCTTCACTAGCCTCAACCATTTTCTTATCAGCAACAGTTGAGTCTTCAGTAGCCCTCATTGAAGCATCAGATAGCTTCAATAGAATCACGTTTAGAAGACCCTCAACAGTCTTCACCTTATCTCCAACTATCACGAAATTTCATCCTCTTCGAATTCATCATCTTGTTCAACATTCTTTCCAACAACTTCCACCATGTTCACATCCAATGATTCAATGTAATTGGTTTCAGCCATCAACAAAGGGTCTGTATCAACCTTCATAGAGTTCTTTGTTTTGACAGCAAACTTGAGTCTTCCTTCCTTGATATCGCTTTGAATCAAATCTCTGAAAAGAAAGCACTGTGAGGTTTTATGGCCTTAAAAATTATGATATTTGCAAAAGCCTCTCTTCTTACATTGTTCCAACGGAGGAATTTTAAAATTATGAGGCACTATCAATTGGCCATCTTTGACAAGTAAATCAAATATCTCATCACATTTAGTTATGTCAAACGTGTAGACTTTCTTAGGGAATTTATCATTTTTCTCATTTTCGACAGGATTGTTTCCATTCGAAGGGACCAGAACTTTGCAAGAATAAGGGGGTGCTTGCTTTAATTCTGCAAGATCCACTTCGAGTTGATCGAATCCATAAGGATCCTGATACTCGTCTGAATTTTCTTCTTCAGCCTCTATGTAGGCTATTCTTTCTTTCTTATCATTCTTACTAGCCCTAGCCTTTTCAGCCTTTAGTCTCTCTACTTGTCGAACTCTATCTTCTAGTTGAGCCATATCTCTTAAGTATTGTGTATCTTGTTTCTTTCTAATAGAATAATCTAGGCCACCAGCAGCCATTTCGACCAATTCATGTTCAGGGACCACAGTGAAACATCTAGACTTTAAGAGGCGGAACCTATTCAAATAGTCATCTATTGGTTCTGTGAATTTCCTCTTAATGCTTACTAATTCCTTTAGACTTATCTTAGATTGGCCCATGTAAAATTGTTCATGGAATAACCTTTCTAAATAGGGCCAAGTATCTATGGACCCTAGGGGGAGAGTTGTGAACCAAGTGAAAGCATTTTTAGTCAGAGAACTTGGAAAATATTTTATCCTAAGGTTTGCATTATTTACCAAATCTTCAGCTTCGGTTAAGTATCTCGCTATATGTTCAATTGTCAATTCACTTGTGTCTCTAGTGAATTTTATAAATTTAGGGACTTTACAACCCCTATGCAACTCAGATTGTAAATATAATCTACAATAGGAGACGTGTAATTTGGTCTCCTAAATCCTAAGTTTAAACCATTTTGGGTCATGATTCTTTCGATCATGGCATTCAGATTATTTTCTGCCACCATATTATCATTTCTAGCCCTATGAACAACTTCGTCTGCATTTTGTTCCCTACTTACCATCATTATTCTTCTAGGTTGTTCCTCTTGTATTTCCTGAACTTCTTGTTGCCTTAATCTTGCCCCTACATTTCTTAGAGATGTGGGAGAAATTCAATAGATGAGTGAAGAGTTCTCCATTTTACAAATGAGAGGATCTCTTCCCAAGATTGTATGAAGTTGTTGTCCAATAGACCATGATATATGACAAAATGTGTCAGATATTTTTACTCTACCCCACGTTGTTATTTGTTTATCTATTTAAAAGACACCCTTTTCCCATTTCTTTTAATCCAAAGGCCCAGCCTCAACAAGTTGCCTTCTGACTTTGTCTCTAGTTTTTTCTTTCTTTGTAAACACAAACAAACAAACATGTCCTCTCTCTTCTCCAATGGCAAATCCAATTTCTCTTCGGAGATTCCCACCATCAAGTTCACCAAACTCTTCATCAATGGACAATTTGTTGATTCTCTTTCAGGTTCTTCACTAATTCTTTAATCTACATCTTCTCTTCTTTTTCTTCTATAATTTTCCTTTATGTCAATTTTTAGTTTAATTTTCATTGCTTCTCAAGCTTATCATACTTTCTACTCCCATACTTTTATTTTCCATTATGGTGTTTATTATAGAATTAATAAACTTTATTATTCTTAATATAATATTTTTGCTAATATCACTGTTAATCTTTTCATGTATTCTTTTTATGATAAAGAATTAAGAATAATTTGTACCAAAAAAACATCATGGATGTTTAAAATGATAAATAACAAAAGTGTTTGTGCATTGAGTTTAATGAAATTTAATCAAATCCAATACTCTAATTAATTAATGGTTTTTGATTTAGTTTTATTGTTCAACCTTTAATTTTTAAAAATTTCAATTAAACTAGATCAACTAAATCATCAATATCAATTGGTATGAGTTGAATTCGCATATCATATAAAAAATCACTTTTAATTTTCAAATAAAAGTGGTCCAACGAACGTAAAATAAATAAATTGAATATCATTTTGTCCCATCGAAGTATTTTCTTTTTAATTTTTTTTGTTAAATCTTTTCACATCGAATCACGATATTAGACTGCACACAAAATTAGACTTATTGCATAGTTTCAACTTCAATGTATGAAGTCATGAGATGACATAGGCTAGATAAGAATTGGCTTCAACCATAATTTACTCATTCTTATATTATGCTATATTATAGTTGAGCCTACACTTAGAGTATTCAAAATAAATCCATAAATTTAAAGTGAATAAAGACTTTTACATAGTATTGCCCCTAGATAATAAAATACAATAAACAAAGCTATCTTTTTGTCTTTAGTTTTGTTTGAGTTTTGAAGTGTTCTAGTTTTGGACAGAATAAAATATGTAAAATGTAGATTAGTGCTTTGTATTTATGCCTTTTATGATACTCTCTCCAGCTCTTTTTATAAGATATACTTTATCTTTTTAAAATTTTTAAATAATTAATGTATTTGATATGTAAATAGATATATTCATTATTTAATAAATTTAAAAAAATATGAAGTATTCCTTATAAAAATAATCGACGAAAAGGAATTTTTGTTATACTAATATGGAGAATACCAATACTCAATCAATTAGGGATGGCAACGGGGCGGGTCAGAGGCGGGTTTAAGCACACCTAGACCTGCATCCGCCTCCCAGATCCAGACCCGCACCCGCACCCGTTCGGAGTTAAAATTTGTTCACCCGTCCCTACTCCCAACAAAAAACGGGTTTACCCGCACCCGTCCGAATAAAATTTTTATTTTATTTTTAAATTTATATTTTTTTTAATAAAATTAAAAATAAATAATTAAACTAAATACTTAATTATTTTAAAAGTATTTTTCAAGTTTGATAGTTTTATTTAAATTTTAATTTCAAAAAAATAAATAATAATTCTAATAAACATAATATTATAACATTAAAAAGTATAAAAAATGTAAATAAATAATAAAATTATTAAAAACAAATAAAATAAATTTAGTTGACGGGTGCGGGACGGGTTTTACCATCACCGGTTACGCACCTGCATCCGTAAATAAAAAACGAGTTTTACCCGCACCCGCACCCGCCCCCAGTTAAACCGAGTTTTTCCCACTAATTTCAGAGCGGGAGCGGGCGGACCCAACGTAGCCGGGTTTATTTATCATGCCTACTATCAATATCATAACTTTTTAACATAACATGAGTTATGGACCACTAAGATTCCATTCATTTTCTTAAGAATTTAGAGTGGTAATGCAAAAGCCAAAAAAAAGAAGAAAAAAATAAGAAAATATACGATGTTGAATTTGATTAATGTATTATTTGTCGGTTATTTTATAGTTACCTTTATTATGATTTTAATCTTTTATTTTATCTTATGTTTATTTATTAGGAAAAGAATTTGAGACGATAGATCCAAGAACTGGAGAAGTGATAGCAAAAATTGCAGAGGGAAGAAAGGAAGATATTGATGTTGCTGTGAAAGCGGCACGTGTCGCTTTCGATGATGGTCCGTGGCCTAGAATGCCCGGTGCGGTACGTTGTCATTTCTCTTTCACTAATAGTAATATCTTTTAATTTATTTGGAAAAAGAATTATTTTCTTATCTGTCACTTAACACGTCTCACATAAATTAAAATTGTATTTAAAATAAAAGTTATTATTTATTGGGTTAGATATATTTTTGATAGCTATAAATATTTTAAATTTTTATTTTTAGTTTTTAATAAAAAATTATATCTTTCAATATTTGTAAAAAATTTATTCATACAATTTTAATTTTTGTTATTTTCTAAAATTTTAAAAATTATTTGAATTTATTAATAATTTTTTATACATTTTAAAATATTATAATTTTTTTATCAAACTTTAAATTTTATAAAAATAAAATAAATTAAATATAAATTTAAAAATTTTAAAAAATATTGAATATTGATTAAAATAATAAAGATCTCAATTTAAAAAAATTGATTTTAAAATAAGACTAAAATTAACAATAAGACTAAAATTACACTAATTTAACAATAAGACTAAAATTACGTACATTGTTATTTCACACGAACTAAAATATACGAAAAAATTTATAATTTATAAAATCAAAAACATATTTAATCTTTGTTTATTTATAAAATCTCGATTGTATAAAAAATTATTTAGAAGATACTATCAAATCAAATAGTAAAATACACATAAATATTTTATTATTATTATTATAAAACAACTTATATAATAAAATACTTTTATATAATAATATTATTATGGTAGGCACGGAATGAATAATCGACACTCCTTTTGATATTTCAACTATATATGAGTTATAATAAAAAAATAAGACGAATCTTTCAAAGAAATAATCTTACCTTGGCTGATGCAAGCAAGTTAGAGTATATCAAAATTGTTGTATAGACTTTTATAATATCGAAATTGTTGAAATCTCAACCCTTAGAGTCGGTAGTATTCTATTTATTTATTGAGAAGAAAAGTCGGTAATATTTTACCCGAAGAATAGACTTTTATTTCTCTTAACATTTTATGTATAGTTTTTTCTAAAACGTGTTCTGAAAAACAATAAAATATGTAGAATTTGAAATGAACTTATATGTCAAGGTAAACATCACATTTATTGACTTCTTATCTTCTTCAGTGAAGGGTTTAATTGTTATGCAATGGAAATGTATGGATTTTTTTAGATTATCAATATATCAGAATCACAATTATAATACTTAAAAATATTAAATATAAATTTAATATTTATAATAAATAAACAGTTAGTTGATAATGTAAAATTTATTTGCACTATTTTAATTACATTCTTAATTAAATCAATATATTTATAGTTAAATCAATATCCTCGTGTATTTGTTTAGTACGTACAACCTTATCTTTTGAATGGTTCCAACCTCCGACAAAAATTAGATTATCAAATTTGCAAAAGCTAATGTGTGTTATTATTTATAAAAATATTCTTTTGAGATTCATAAATTTAATTTATTAAAATTTTAAATATAATTTTATTACACATATTTTTACTAATTATAATATCTTAATATGTGTCATACAGACACGTGTTAGTACGACCCTATCAAATATAATGGTCTTTCCAACAATTTTATAAAAATTGTGAATTTCTTAACCCATCTCATAAGGGTGGGATGCGTCCCGTGAAAATCCTAAGATGTCCTTCACAAAACGGAAAATTTATTTCTGATACGCACCATTTTCTGAAATTTTTGAGTGAAATCAGAAGTATATCTCTAGTTCGTTATCGGAAATAAAAATTCGATTTTGGGCATGACAGTTCGCAGAAAAAACTAACTAAACTTTAGAATTTACATTTGTTATTCAAATAAAAATCATGCAATTTTTAAATCGAATTAAAGCCCATAAATATTATCCAAAATAAATTTCATAATAATAGTATTCATAATACAGATCCGGTACAATACGAAATAAAAAAAGAAGTCAAAATACAATCAAAATAAACTATCGCATACGACGGAGCTGGCTTGTCATCCTTGAGGCGTTCCTTCACTACCTCTTGTAGACCAGGGCACCCTGAGCCTCCGTCATGATGGCCTCTAAAACACCTCTGACATCGGATCCGTCAGAAAACAACCCTCTATCGATGTCATCCCTAGCAAGCTCTATGATACTGCGGAACCTAGGCAACACGTCTTGGGCATATCCCTTGTCGTATGCTCCTTCTCCAGGATCTCCTGATGAGCCGACTTGGGTAGGTCCTCTGGAGCCTCCTGTATCAGGTATGGATGGGAAATCCTGAAGAACCACAACATGTAACCGTACACGTAACTCCAGTCGTCTGGAGCCACTGTACTCCTAGCCTCCTCAGGGACGAGATGACTCTCAAGATCATCAAAAATCTCATCCATCTCCCTCCTTTTCACTGTTGGAGGAGCAGATAAAGCAGGATGCCGAGGAATCGTCTAAGTATAGTCGAACTGACGCATCACTCGCTCGGGCATATAAGCAGCAGTCTTCCGAGTACCACATGTCAACCATCATGTAAACAAAGACACCTCATCAAAAGCTATCGTCTCGCGGTGATCGGCATAGTCACTGGAGTGGATGTCCTCATGCACAATCTGGTCCAGATAAACTCGATATACAAGTGTCGCCTAGTTGCCTCTGAGCGGCTCATATGCACATGCACGAGACATCTGCTCGGTATAACCCTCAGCAAATGACCATTTTGAAATTTGTGGGAAGTGTTGTAGGATTCATTCCTGAAATGTCAAAATTATATCAATTAGTTTCAAAATAAAATAATTAAAAAAAGGAATCTAAGAGAAAAAAATTATACCGTCAAAAGAGTCATGTTGTCGATGATCTGCCTCGTCTTTCACCTAGCCGCCTCCGTCAACTTGGTATACAAGTAAACCAAGAGAGCAGCCCCTAAGTTCCACCCACTGACCTGCTCTATATCAGCAAAAAATTTGAGGTACATAACGTCAGTGTAGGTTGCACTGGTGTCCACAAAAATCTGGGTCCCAACAAGATAAAAGAGGTATGCTCTCATGGCATACCCCCTGTGAAGTGTAACATGTTCGGGATCACCATCAGCAGCAGTAGCAGGTGCAATCTCCTGATCAACACACTGTTAGAATTCATAATATTATTCATAATATAACATAATTAATAAATGTCACCCATAAATGTATTTTTCGTACCTCTTCATCCCATAAATGTTTGGCCACATGGGTGAAATAAAGCACGAGCACAAATAAGTCAGAAGGCCCCCTCCAAAGACCTGAGGGACCTCAGGTCCCACCTGAACCTCGGGTGGCCCTGGTACTGGTACCTGATGTACTAGGGGTGTAGGATCAGGTCTCATTTCAGATGTCCCCCTTGTGTAGTAGATGTGGATCCCGTCTCAAAAATCAGTGGTGGTGAGGATGGTGACGATGTGCGTCTGCAGTATGACGGAGACGGGGAGTGCTGGACTGGAGACTCTCATTTGCTACGGGAGGAAGAAGTAGAAGGTGTGGAATTGGAAGGAGCAGAATGGACCTCAGACATAGCCTGTCCGGATGTCAATGGAGCCTGTGTGGCCTGAGTCCTCGGAGGCTGTGTGGTCTGACTCCTCTCTCGCTGCAAAGAAGCATGATGTGTGACTCGGCCATGCCTCAAACGTGATTCTCGCTCAGACATATCTCCTATAGAAGCAAAAACGAAACGTTAGCATATGACTCATAAAGAAAAAAAAATGAAAAAAAAATTATGCAGAGAGATACCGAAAATTTATTTCTGATTTTGTTCATCACATGAAATCGAAAATAAACTTCTGGTTTCCTCTGCGAAACAGAACAGCAGTCATCACCATCCCAAAATCCCAAATACCTCAAAATAAACGGATTGATCGTCAAAAACAATTTACAAATAGTATTATAATGACTCCTAATTATGTAAACTACAAAAAACAACACATTTAAAGCTCTATTTCACTAATTTCAATCGATTTTAATAAACTCTAAAAATGTGTAAATCACTTATTTGATTGACTGAGAGTTGGTTGTTGCTTGATTGATTCTTTTACTTGTTGTATTTAAGCAATGCTTGATGACTTGTGTTGATTGTTTGAGAGAAAAATTGATTTTTGTGAGAAGGGTTGAGAGGGTTTTGAGAGAGTTTGTTTTTAAAAATTTTGCTGTTATGGGAAGGGGAAAGATTCTGGCCCAAATAAGTAAATTTCTGATTTGGACCCAACCTGAATGACATCTATGAAATTTCAAATTTTTAAGAAATTATAATTTTACAAATTCATTTTTAAATTCAATTTTTTTAACATAATCATCATATACAATAAAATATTTTAAACTATAAATTTTGAATACAGTATAGTTACAATATAAATTCAAAAACAAAATAAATGTCGTATCTAATAAAGTTAATTCTAAAAAGAAAAGCCGTTTCACTCAATTTTATAAAACCTTCCTTTCATAAATTTTTACCAATGGGTTTTGACCAATTTTCACTTATTCAATAATTTATCTAATCCACTAATCAAACTAGACAATTGACCTTTTTTTCAATTTTGTCATGTTTTTAATTCATTGAACAAAACCCTACATTCTTAGTTAAATAATGAATTTATCTTGAATATTTTGTTAGTATAAACATGTTCACACTCTAAAACTCAAACTTTCACCGTCAAATCAACCTCAAAATATGTTTAAAAAATAGAAATAATGCACACTTTTCTACATTTTTTTTCCAGTTATGCTATATATCACCACACCGTATAACTATATATCAAATAACTAAAAAATTATTTATATGATTTTTGCTTTTCATATGTGGGCTATGTTTGTATCACATGAACTAGTATCAATAGTGACGGTGAACCATACATATACATGAACAGTGACACTAAAAAGTTGATTAATAATATGACGAAAAATATTAATAAATATTTAAATATTAAAAATAATTTTTAATATTAAAATAAGTTGATTAATAAAATATAAAAAATTAATTAATAAAGTGATAAAGTTGGTTAGATATTAAAAATAATTTTTAATAATAAATAAAATTGATTAATAAAATATATAAAAAATGAGTTAATAAAATATTGAAGTTGATTAATAAATACTCAAATGTTAAAAATATTTTTTGTAATAAAATAAAATTGATTAATAAAATACTATATAAAAAATTGATTAATAAATTATGAAGTTGTTTAATCACACAATTTTATAAAAGTATTCTTTAATCTTGAAAATAAAAAATAAAAAACAATAATTTTTTATATTTTTTTAAAATATTATTTTATTATTATAATATTTTACTATGTATTGCTGAACTAAAATGGTGCATGGATATCATTTCTATTTTTATTTTTTTACTATTTTATCTAACACAAATGTTAATGTGTTGAATACACGACTATTGTAAACGTTATACTATCATATTTAATTTCTTCAAATAAAGTCATTTTACCTATGCATTTAATCATTTTTGTCTTAATTATTTTCTGGAATATTTTGATATAACCTTGCAATAATACATAAATAATTTAGTAGTGCAACACCAACTTGACACTATAGGAAAAAAGTAGTACTTTTGAATAATTGAATAATTGTCAATGATTTATTCAATGATCAATAAATTATGGGTTTGTGAACCTGTCATGTGGGTTGACATCAAATCCGTGCTCTAGGTCCACCTTCTCTATTATTATTACTATTTTTGTTTAGAAAATTTATGTGAATTTGTCTTCAAACGAGTAGATGAGTTAGGCACCTCAAGAATTAAAAAAATTATCGGCTTCAACCTAATTTGAACTCTGTTAATGAGATCCACCTATTAATATCGACTTTTATCAGTTGAACAAAGATTTGCAGACACATTGTTCAATTTTTATTTTGCAACATATTAAACTTGACATATATATGATTGGTTAATTAATCAGGAAAGAGCAAAAATCTTGCTGAAATGGGCAGATTTAATCGAACAAAACGTAGAGGAAATAGCAGCACTAGACACCATAGATGCTGGGAAATTGTACAATTTTTGCAAAGCTGTTGACATACCTGGAGTAGCAAACACGCTTCGTTACTACGCCGGCGCTGCTGATAAAATTCACGGCGAGGTTTTAAAACCGGCGCGCGAGTTGCATGCATATACTTTGATGGAACCTATTGGCGTTGTTGGACACATAATTCCTTGGAATTTTCCTAGTACCATGTTTGTTGCTAAGGTTGCACCTTCTTTGGCTGCTGGTTGTACTATGGTTCTTAAACCGGCTGAACAAACACCTCTTTCGGCTTTGTTTTATGCTCATCTTGCTAAACAAGTAAGGATAAAGAAATTTGTTGATTAATTTTTTCAATCTTAATGTGATTAAAATTGAGGTTAATGTGATTAAATTTTTGAAGGCTGGAATTCCTGATGGAGTACTAAATGTAGTACCGGGATTCGGTGCAACTGCAGGAGCTGCAATAAGTTCACACATGGACATTGATAAGGTAAAGTTAAGTGTTATAAATGTTTGAATTTTAATTATGGACTAATGTGATTAAAATTGAGGTTAATGTGATTGAGATTGTGCAGGTTAGTTTTACCGGTTCGACGGAAGTAGGACGCGAAATAATGATATCTGCGGCTAGAAGCAATTTGAAACCGGTCTCTTTGGAGTTAGGAGGAAAATCCCCTCTGTTGATTTTTGATGATGCTGATGTTGATAAAGCTGCTGAACTTGCTCTTATAGGCATTGTATTTAATAAGGTGAATCTCTTCTAAGAAAAAGTATCTTCTAATGGCACGTGTCAGAGTTTCACACTTCTAATTCGTGCCATTATGAGTTCTTGCACTAGATCTTTACTATATATTGACGTTCAGACGGGACAATAACCCTATATATAATTATAGAGTAATTTTATAAATTGGACCGTAGTATTTAACACTAGACTATGTTAAAGTATTGCAGTCACATAGATACAATTGGTCAAACTCTGAATTTTTCTTAATATTGTACATTTAGGGAGAAATTTGTGTTGCTGGTTCTCGTGTGTTTGTTCAAGAAGGAATCTACGATGAATTTGAGAAGAAGTTGGTGGAGAAAGCAAAAGCTTGGATTGTTGGTGATCCTTTTGATCCTAAAGTTCAACAAGGTCCTCAGGTATGAACTTAGGAACACAATATCATATAAGTCCTTTCAGATTAACTCATCAACAAACACTTAAAAAGTTCTAATATGAACAAAGCTTATTAAGTTTCATTAGACTGAGTGATCAAGTACAAAACCTACTTATAGGTGAAGTAGAGTGTCTATTCTACAATCTAGGAATGAGTCCATAGGATTAGGAACTCTAACTAACTTCTAAGTACCACTTTCTATTAAAGGAAAGTTTACCTAACAAGCTACTAACTAACTTTCTATATAAGAAAATTTACATATCAAGTTAGTTATTGATCCAACTAACTTGTAACTCTTTTTTTTATCTTCATTGTGTGTTAAGTTGAAATCACAATAAAAGTTAAAAATTGACAAATATAAATTAGTCACTAGATTTGACGTTTGTAATACTCAACAACGGAACTACAGACATATTTTACATTTTTTCGTCTCTAATTTTTCGTTGCAATTTCAGCTTTTTTTTAATAGTACATATATTATGTTTCTCTAATAATCAAATATGAGTCTCTTAAGATTTTCTTATTGTAGGTTGACAAGAAGCAATTTGAAAAAATTCTTTCCTATATTGAACAAGGAAAGAAAGAAGGTGCAACCCTTTTGACAGGTGGTAAAAATATTGGAGACAAAGGTTACTATATTGAGCCTACAATTTTCTCTAATGTTAAGGTGAATTTCAATTAAACAAATACATTATATATTTTGATTTCTTCAAAATATTCAAATATTTTGTTCATTATAATTTGATTAGGAGGACATGCTTATAGCACAAGATGAAATATTTGGACCTGTCATGGCACTAATGAAGTTCAAGTAAGTTATATATTTTTTAATATGATTGAATATGGTATTTTTCCATATAAAATCATGAATAATGAATTGAAATACATGAATAACAATATAGGACTATTGAGGAAGCAATTAAAAGTGCAAACAATACAAAATATGGTTTAGCAGCAGGAATTGTGACAAAGAATTTGGATATAGCAAACACTGTTTCAAGATCGATTCGAGCTGGAATAATTTGGATCAATTGTTACTTTGCATTTGGAAATGACATTCCTTATGGAGGTTACAAGATGAGTGGATTTGGAAGAGATTTTGGATTGGAATCATTGCATAAGTATTTACAAGTTAAATCTGTTGTTACTCCCATTTACAATTCTCCTTGGCTTTGAATGTTGTTTGTATTTGAGTTATTATGTGTGTATTGAGAACAATAATGGATCTTGTACATGTATACTTCATCACAAGTAATATAACATTATAAGATCTTTATGGTATATTGCATACCATCAAATTTGTGCATGTTTTAATTCTCATTAGGTTTGGTAAAATTTGTTAGGTTCTATTAAGATCAATTTGAGTTTGTATATGTGTTATACAAATTTGCTTTTATTAATAAAAATAGATGAGAAGAGATAGAGAAGAAGAAATGAGAATTTTTATACTAATTCATAATAATTGTTGTTACTTTTAGTCATGGCTTATTTTGTCTCCGTTTAGTCGATGACTTGATCCGCGAAAATCGCAGTGAATATAATTTCTACTTCATCTTCACACATTATAAGTATTTTTCTAACCACTTCTCTAGACTAAATATTGGGATCTTCAATCTTGTTAACAACTATGAGAAACTTGTATTGTTGAGGAATTTGGTATTTACTAGAATTACGTATTTATTAAAGGGTTGTTTGTGTTAGGGAGCAATTTCGAAGAGAGAATATTTACTTTGGACACACTTTTGTGAGAGACACATCATATATTCACTTAAAATCTTAATGTGATAGGTGTGTGGGTTCTCTCACTTATATGGTTTTTAATCTTTCTTTTCTAACTAACGTGGGACTTCTTCCTCATACTTGATTCTAATTTCTTCCTCATACTTGATTCTCAACACTGTCTCTCAAGTGTGAGTCACAATGCTCTCCCTCATAAGTGGACAAGAGGTGTGTCTCTCACAAAGTGTTTGTTCCTCAATGTTGTATCAATGCTCCTACTATTAACTCCCTCTAACAGTTTGGGAGTTGATTTTTGAAGGATTTTAAAAGAAAAGATTGTGGTATTGTTGAGGAATTAAGTATTTATTAGAAAATAATATACAACATTAGCATATAAAATTATATTATTTTTAAATTTTATGATATCAAACATAGTTTAAGACATAAACGCAAGCTACAAAACTTTTGTCTTTAAAAACTAATTTTCAGGCAACCTCTAAGACTCTTCACGCTAAGTATTATCCATGACTCTCCCATATGAGTATTGTCTAAGTCTCTCTTAACTACTAGGAGGTCATGTTCTAAATTTCTTAAGATTATGTGATCTAACTCTTTAGTTAATTTTTTGTCGGTCTCTTTGGATTTTTTTATAGATTTTGTTTAGGAGTTCGAAAGAGAACGAAATAAACTTTAAAAATAGAAAGAGTGAGGAGAATAGAGAAATTTAAAAGGAGTGGATTTTGGATGATTTATTTTTATTTATAAACTAAAATCTCTTTATTTTGATACTAAATATTAAATGAAGATTTTTGAGAGTTTAAAAAATTATTTAAATAATTTATGTCGTTATAATATTTTAAAAATTAAAAAGAGAATTTTTTTAATGCATCTTAAATGTTTTTTAGGCATCAGCATGAATTTTAAAATATATTTTTAGGAATCAAAAATGTATTTTTAGAATGTACCAATATCTGATTAAAAATAATTAAAATTGACAATACCTTTTCGATTTATAATCGAAAGTATATTTTTGGTATCATTCTTTACAGTATGCAGGAAATCAGCACTTATATATTACATCAAGATTCCTACAAAACATAAAATTATATAAAGTAAGCATATACATGGCATTACACTTCAAAATTCGAGTGGACGTTGCAATAACTTCAAAATTTCATCGACCGTTCTTGTAATCATCACATCAAACTCGATTTGAACTTTTTCGTCGTAAATGAAAAAGATTTTCTACATATAGCCTGTAAACCAATGCTTGTGTTTATCTCTTTATTTATGAACTCAAGCTTTTCGTCGTTAATGGATGGAGAGCGGTACTCAATCTTCAAAATTTTCCGATCGTCGCCAAATGGTAAAAGTCTCAGTATTGTATAGTGAAGATCTTCAAGTGATTTGTACTTGTTAGTCTTGAATTCTTTTGATAGTAGATTCCCAGTAACAAAGTGAACATTTCCAACATGCCAAATGATACTCATTTTTTGTTTTAGTGTTTAGACATTATAACACGAGGGTTTAATTTTTTATATAGTAATTTGAGAATGTTATGGACCATATACATCCTATTTACAGATAGTATGCAAACTGAAAATACATTTTGGTTACACCTTAATATGTAAAAACATATTAAACTAAAAGTATCCAGGACAAATAAAAAATTGTAGTTGTTGAAAATAGTCATCACAAAAACCAAAAATACATTTTCGATTACACCTTAATATGTAAAAACAGATTAAATTGAAAATATCCTAAACAAATAAAAATTTTGAAGTTGCTGAAAATAATCGTCACAGAAATCAAAAATATATTTTCGGTTAAGTTCAACTATAAATCAAAAAATTTCAGTATTAACGTGGCGTTTTTTCCTTTTAAAAAATATTAATGTAGTTAATGTAGATTGAAAAAAGACCTTTTGATATAATGCACCATAAAATTATTGAGAATGTCAGGGTTTTATGAATATTATGGTCACTTTTTGAAATGCATATGATTAATGTACCTCCCTTGTTTTAAATTTTTAGTTTCGCACCAAATAGATGATGGTTATGATGCACTCCAAAAATACATTTTTGATGTACATTTTAGATTTTTTTTATAGAATTATTTTCTCATATATATATATATATATGATGCCATCAACTAAAAATATATATTCATTTATCATTGTATAAACAGATCCGGCCCAAGGGCAAGCCAAACAAGGCAGGCCATTGTTTTTGTGCAGCTTGTTAATGAAGCAACAAAAAGGTTAAAAACACTTATTAAAAGAATGTGTCGCTTCAATCTTTACAAATGGTCAGATTTGAAAGAAGAAGAAAAAACTGATTTTGATTACTTTTTATTATCGCTGCATAAATTAAAACAGTTTATTTTAATTACATTTTATTATGACTGGATTCAGCAACGTCCGTTTGGTTTTCTCCCAATTTAAAGCCAAACTAAATAGTTTTAGAAAATAGGAAAAAAGATTACCAGAAGAAAAAAGCAAAGTACATAGATCTTCACATTATCCATATTAACATTGCATTACAAGTTTACAACAATCATCATCATCACATCAACAAAAACACAATAAGAAAATTAAAACCTAAAACCCCATTTTTATTTTCCAATTTTACCCCTAAGCTTAACCCCAAGAACCCTCTCCATTTTCCCCAAAACAAGCTGATTAGGAACAGCTTTCCCATTCTCATACTCCTGCACAACCTGAACCCTCTCGTTAATCTGTTTCGCCAGCTCAGCTTGACTCATCTTCTTATCCAAACGCGCTTTCTGTATCGTGTGCCTCACTTCTCCGCCAACCCGCTCCAACGCCGCTGGTTCAGCCGCTTCGTCTAGCTTCCTCGCGTTTACAACCGGACCGGCGGTTTTCTTGTTCGAACCGGCCGTGGATTTTTTGAGCGTTTGGACTTCGGCTCCGGTTCGGAGCGCTTGGTTCACTGCTTTCGGGTTGCGGAGATCTTGTGCCTTGGGTTTTGATTTGTGGAGGATTACTGGCTCCCAGTCTTGTGCGATCGCTCCTGTTGTTCGTGTTGGCATTGTCGCGATTGAGAACGAAAGGAATTGAAATGAAACTGAAATGAAATTGAGATGAGAAAAGAAGTGAAATGGTTGTTGTTTATATAGGGTGGTGACTGTATCTCGAACGTTCGGTTACGAGATTGAGAATTCTATTGGCTCGGGGTTTCTCGCGAATCTTCTATGACTTTTTTGCGTGGAGAACAAGCTGAAACAAAAATGTCTTTATTTGAAGTGAACTATCTCATTATAAGTATTAATTTTATAATCTTTTTCTATCTCATATTATTTATTATATACAAATATTTTAATAAACACAATTGTTTTTATTGGTGAAATAAACTTGACTAATTATATTTTTAAATTTTGTGTAAAATTGAATTTGAAGATCTAAAATGAGATGGTTAGAATATTATATATGATTTTTGACAATATTATATTTGGTTGGTTTTAACTATCATTTTTGAATAATTTGGTGGTTAGAGTTCACTTTATTACAGATGAACAAGGGAGGTATTGGTATATTACGTGTCCGAATTCGCGTTTCTGTATTAATGCTTTTACATAGTTATCAATTGAGTTGAATTATTGAGACACTTTTTAGTATAATTTTGATCATTTTATTTTGACTAAATTGATATTTCATTTTAATTAAATTAAAATAAGAAAGTTCTTAGAAGATTTTATTTTAATTTTATGAGTGTTATGATTTTAAATGACAAATTGTGAATCTCATCATTTAAAACATGTTCTATTGTCATTGTCTAGTTCAAATATGTGCGTGAAAGACAAAAACCATCCTTTTGGCTCGGATATAAGACTAAGTTGACCGATTAAACCATCTTAGCATATATGCATACAAAATTAAAGCAATAATATATAGGAAATATCTTAACACATCCTTGAACCTTTTTAGAGATCTTATGGAGAATGTCTGAAATACTTATTGATTTAAGAAATATATATCTGAAATTACAGGTTTTTACAAATTTTGACACAATTTAGATATGCATCTCCAAAATTTCACACAATTCAGATATACATTTTCGAAATCATCACTAATAAGGAGCATTAAGAAATTGCCTAATATCTATGGAGTTTATGGATCGTATATCAGATTATCTTGAAATATTGGCGACCAAATTCAGAGTAATAGAGGTCCGTAATATGTTTGATATGGGTCAACAGTGAAGTGGTGACATACAACGTGAAGATCATACAAAATCATCTTGTCGTCATTGAAAGTAAAAGATGCAAAACTTGTTCTCATATACCCTGAGGTCCACCTTCCAAATCTGAATATTTGCTTTGAATAAAGATTTTAAATCTAGTTTTTCATAATTCAAATCTAACATCATTCAATGGTGGATCTATATTTAGGAAAGATTTCTTGTTAGAAAAGTGTTTGAAATTATATTTTTCTTGAGACGATTAGTCTTTTAACATGAGTAAGAGTATAATTCCACTTGTTGGACATATGACTTCGCACACAATATGGGAAATTTGAACTGTGGATTTTAGAGAAAAAATCATTGGTTTAAAGACAAATTGTTATCATTTTTAGAGTTTAAAAATATTTTGATAAAAGAGATTTAGAAGGTCTGGTCATGTTCCTAAAGAATTATACATGTTCGATCAAGAAGGCCTAAATATGTTCCTAAATTTGATCTTGAGAGTATCCATAAGTGTCTAAGGGCTTTTAGTAGGTTAAACTCTTAAACCTCCTTCTACAAGGAAAAAGGAAGTTACATGCTAACTTCCAACCAAACAAAGGATATATAACAAGTTGAAGTAGTTAGTTTTCCTTACAAACATGGACTTAAGCGATTAGTCTTACTTCTAAACAATAGGCTAAAATGGTTAGTCTTCCTTCCAAACACAAACTTCAGGAGGTTAGTCTCTAAGCTAAATTGATATTTCTACAAACATATCTCGAACCAAATTAGAGTTTTGAACTAGTTATCCTCCAAACTTATTCGATGTTTTGAACAATATGACCACATACCAAGTTGACATTTTTAAATGAGTTTATCTGGAACCAAAGTAAGATTTTACACATCTTAAGCTTACGTATCAAAATAGGTGTTCTGGACTGCCCGAGAGCTTTCGGGTAGTCACTCCTCCTCAAGATACAATGACCTATCGGGACTCAACAGCGTGCTTGGGGCTCCCAGCTGTCCGTGCAATACTTCCTCTGTTCGACATGCGTCGAGCAGACCCACTGCCTGTCACGATGAGAACTATGCCCGTTATGTCCCCCATGCTCGACATAACGACTATTTACGAGCATTATTGCTCAGTCTTGATCTAGTCAGCTCAAGCAACTATATTTGCGGATCCACGTATCCCGTCCCAGACATAGCAACCAATGAGAATCCTCCTAACGTTATTATATAAACCCTCATATCTTTGAGGGCAAGGTATCACTTTACACTCAAAACCCTAATATTTTATATCCTCTTCTTTGAACATTTGCTTACTTTAGCATCGAAGTGCCTTGCAGGTACACCATCCTCTCCTCAATATCAACTTGCTCGAAGGATCATCAACCGTTCCGACCGTCTTCGATTTTGATCACTTGTTCAGATCAGTGGCGCTGTCTGTGGGAAATATCTTCCATGTCTTCATCAATCGCTCTGATATCAGAAGATCAAAGATACTCTCAACCTAACAAGATGGCTGATAACAATGATCAACTCCTTTCCAACAAGATTGTTCTCTCACCTGTTCAAAAAACAGACAGGAATAATACCTCTCCTCATCTAGAGAACCTCATTGATCACAGGGATGGCAGGACCGCATCCCCCGATTCTGAAGATGACGGCGACCAAGAATCCCTCTTGGATAACCAGAAACCCATGGATCAAGCTGACGACCTCGTCATCCCTCAGCCCTCGACACCACTGTCGACCAACACGAACCCAACATTGGCTGATATTCTGTCCGCCCTCAATCACACTAACGGCCTCCTCCTCCGGCAGGGAAAGCACATTGAGGCTTTGGAAAAGAACTCCCCATCATTTCCACCTCAGAGACCTAAAACGGCCATTTTTCGCTATCCCTCACCAAGGAAACCTGCCTGGAAAGAGGATCATCCCGACTGATATTTTCTGAAGAAGAGGGGATACACCCTACCTCGGAAAAATCAGGGATCTCCCTCTCACAAGAAGACAAAGAACGAGTCGTATTGTTCTCGCGGTCGTTCTCCGTCGCCCAGATCAAGACAGGAGAGATAACTTTCCCCTCGTCACAAGAGAAACAATCGTTTCATCTCCCTTTCTCTCGACCAGAACGACGAAGACGAGCATCACGACCCTCTGTGTCGGGCTATCATGGACATCCTTATTTTGTCCAGTCTAGAGAAACCCCCCAGGATCGGTTAGTACGACGACACCACTGATCTTGACGAACATATAGAGAACATTGATGCCTTGCTCGATTATTGGGGAGTTCGTGGGGCCATCAAATGCCGCCTATTTCCTATGACCTTGAGGAAAGGGGCCATGGCGTGGTATAAAAGTCTTCCCGACGGATCAGTCACATCCTAGAAGCATCTGGGGAGATTATTCTCCAAACACTTCACCGCCTTCTGATGCCACCTAAAGTCAGAGGCATCCCTAGAAGCCATCATTCAGGGCAAAGAAGAATCTCTCTGAGCATATATCGAGAGGTTAAACCAAGAAGCCGTCCAAGTCTCAACGACATACGATATTAAAAAATATCTCCTCGAAAGAGGACTACACCCTCGTAGCGACTTCACGAAGGCTGTAGGTATCGAAACACCCTTAACAATGGATGATTTCCTCATAAAAGCCCAGGCATACATCCAATACGGGGAAAAGGAAGCCGCAAACTCTGCTCGCGACACCTGACACAGGGAGAATGTCAAGAGCTCGAAGACTGAAGATCCCTCGACATCCCGTCAAGGGGGAGAAAGAATGCGAGAAGACAAACTTCGTGATTCGAGAGACCACAAGGGACCGGTGGGTCAATTCATTGACTACACCCCTCTCCCCATTTCTCGGGAGCGTATCTTGACCGATTGACCGAACTTCGAGTTTAAACAAGGAGGAGTACGCTTTCCTCGACAGGCCCCGGCAAGTCAGGGATAGATAAAAGTAAATATTGCATACTTCACAAGAGTCACAGACTTGTGATGGACGACTGTATCCATCTAAAGGATGCAATTGAGATCCTGATCAGGGACGACCATCTCAAACAGTACAAGAAGAAAGAGTCTGCAAAAGAAGAAACCCCCCGTCCAACAAGGTCGAGGATGAAAAGTATGTTGAAGAGTCTTTTACGCCTGTAGCAATGAGCATATCCAAGTCGGGAGACTTCTTCTTTCCCGACCTAGATGTCACCCCTACATACTTCGCCGCTCACAACCCTTGGAAGTCCTTCCCAATGGCCATGGTCATCTCCGGTGGATGGTTTACCAAGAACTCCATCAGATCAATCAAAAGAAGATTTGACGATCTTGTCAAAATGAGTTTAGATCAGGGCGCCACCCTAGACAAAATCCAAGGCAAGTCTCATCCATTGGCCTTCTACAAGGAAGAGCTACTTGGGGGCGCCCCCAATGCAAATATCCCTCTATTTGTGCGTGCTTGAATGACTAACTTCAATGTTAGGCGCGTATTGGTCGACCAAGTAAGTTCGGTCGATATCATGTATACTTATCTCTTCCGGACGTTGCAACTCAACGAGATCCACCTGACTCCCTACCTCGGCTCAGATCTGTAGGGGTTCAACGGCTCCACGACGAAGCCATAGGGATACGTTAAGATGATTGTAACTTTTGGGGCCGTAGAGATCGGCAGGTCGATCAAAACACAATTTTTGGTCGTCGACTGCTCTTCTCTATATTAGTGTATTTTCGGTCGGCCCACTCTTGTCGAGCTAATTGTTGTGCCATCCACGGTACACTTGAAGATGAAATATTATACGGCAGGCGGGAAGGTGGAAACTTCGCACGTAGACATCCAAGTTGCCCGAAGATGTTTCGAGGCATCAGCAAAGGGCATGAACTCCATCAACCTCCAACCCCAGACCAAAGGCAGAGTCAACCTTTGAGAAATATCTCATAAGCCAGAACCCCTCCCTCGAGTCGACATCATCGACCTCGACAATTGTCTGGGGCTGGAGGACTTGGCTGAGAAAAGAAGGAAAGGTAAAGCTTCTATGGTTGAAGAAGATTCTCCCACTTCCAACAATTCGAGAGGATCCTCAAAGCAGCACATGCGCCCAATCCCAGACGGGGATTTCGAGCTCGTTCCACTCGGTCACGACCCTAATAGAGGAGTCAAGATTGGAGCGGACCTCCCAGAGTTAGCTCAAAACTAGCTCAAAGTCTGCTTAAAGGATAATGTCGACCTCTTCGCCTGGAGCGCGGCCGAAATGCCTGGTCTCGATCCATAAGTCGCATGTCACCATTTTACCATTGATTTTGCCCTTAAGGTCGTAGCACAACGTAGGCGAAAGCAGTCCCCAAAAAAAACCGAGGTTGTAGAGCAAGATGTTAGGGACCTTTTAGAGGCCAATTTTGTATCGGAAGCCCAATATACTCGCCCTGACCATCTTAGCTAGCCTGCTTTTGTGTTAGTAAAATGAAGCAAATAAGTTATAAGGGAAAACGAAAATTATAAATTATTTAAAATCAAAACGTGCGCGGTCAAGTTCACGTTCTTCTTCGTTTTGAATTTTTGAAAACCAGTTACCCACGGCTTGTTCGCGGGTATCCGAGTTTACCCACAGCCACATCTTCGATCCTGCAAATAAACACCAATTGAGGCAAACTAAAAGCCCAGATCAACTACAAACAACCTCACAAGTCAAAAGCACATGTTAATTTATTCTAAAAACGCTCCTAACTGGGGCTTCAAAAAGCTTGGCCGCGAAACCCTAACAATGGTGATTCACCATTCCTACATCAATATTCAAAATTAATGATTCAAATACGCTCTAAACAATCATATGAACATGAATATATGCTTAGATTTCATTTATAATGCATGAATCATGGAAATCGAAACTTGAAAAAAAGTAAGCAAACCGTGAGTTGGTTAGGGTGATTTTGCGTGCTTCAAGGCTTGGTGATGATTGGAACACCTTCCTAAGATGTCGAGGATGCTCGTTTGATCCTCAAAGGTGGTTGAAAGAGGCTGCAAGGTTGAAACCGAAGTAAATTTTTCTTCAAGTTTTTTGCACTTTGTTAGGGTTCTTGGAGGCAAGAATTTCGTTGTGTTTGGCATTTGGGATCAGTGTATATATATAATAGATGGAATTAGGTCAATAATCTTGAAGAAAACATATGTCAATCAATGCAAGATTATTTTATTTGAATCAAATCAAATTTTGCCTTCTTTGAATCAATTTCAATCAATTCTCTTGCCTAATCAAGCAAATTTCGAAATTGACAGCTTGTATGGCTTGCTTGGACCTCAAGAATAATAAAAAATCAACCTTGCACTTAATGTTTGGATTTTATATCTTTTATTTTAATTGAATTGGATTTAAATGAATAAAAATCCAAAATAAATAAAATAAAAAGCACAAGGGCGTGGCACTGGGCTTGGAGGTTCTTGTTTAGATTAGAAACAAGTTTGAATCAAGAAAACTTAGGCCCATTTAGAAAAAAATTCATTTTTCTAAGTATTTCTCTTCATGCACTTCCTCAAAATATCAAACTTGCACAACTTGTATCTTGCTCAATTTTCAACTTTTTGGGGTGTTTTTGGACATTTTAGAAAGTTCAAGATGTCCTCTAAACACTAATTTTTGTTTCATCTTCATTTAAGTTTCCATGTCCATGTACACTTCTTTGCAAAAAGATGACTTTTAGAAGGACCTATAATATTTTGATCCATAACTCTCAAATGATGCATTTTTGGCCAACGCTTATGAGACATGAAGTTGTAGAGAATTTAATTCTCTTCAAAATGAGATTTTTTGGAAAAATTTCTGATAAAGTATGTGAAAGTTATGCCTGGTCAAAGTTTTGTTGACTTTTTTGTCCAAAAACCCTAATTTGGAAACTTTGACTTTTGATCAAATCTTGACTTTTCTTGATGAATCATGATCAACCCCTGATCATATGATGAATATGACTTCAAAATATTGATGTTGACCAAAAATGATGAAGTTTGACTGTATGTTGACCACAATTGACTTTTTGTCCAATACAGTTGATTTTCAACCATCTGAGTAATTGGATGAGCAATTTAGACTTGTAAGGCTTGGAACTTGATATGAGGATTCTCTGAGGTATATGGTGAGATATGATGACCACTTGAAGCATTAGAAATACATCTTGACTTGAGAATAGCAAAACCCTAGTTTGAATCGATTGATTAGGAGAGGGTTTGTGTGACACCCCAAATTAATTCAAATATTAGATAATTAGGAATTTAATTATTTATTTAATTAAAGGCTTGATTATTTATATTTTTGGATTTAATTGGATTATTTAAAGAAAAGAGTGGCTGGGTGGTGTGAAGAGTAATTAGAGGGTGTGAGGAGTAAATTACTCTACTCTTACTAATTACTAATTATTGTATTTATTGGAATAAATAAAAGGAATATAAAAGGGAAAAGAAGAAAAAAAGGTTATTTTGGAAAAGTTATTTCACGTGGAATTGGAGAAGAGAAGAGAGAATAAGCCAACGCCGGGAAAGTCGAAGATCATCGCGAGGTAAGGGGTGATTTCATTCGATTTTAATGTCTTATGGGTTTTGGGAATCAATTGAATGATTGGGTATGTTAGGAAATTTGATTTAGGTAATTCTAGGTTTGTAGGATTCATCCCTATTTGTGTCGGATTATAGGATTGTGAACCATTAGTGTGTCAAACAACTAATAGGAAAGATGAAATAAAGATGTATGATGTTGTATTGGTGTATAATGGATGCATTTTGGTGTTCCTAATGTTGCAATTCGTATGAGAATGATTGGATGTGATTTGGAATGCATAATGCTGTCAAAAATAGCAGTTTTTGATTCTGCAGGTCGTGGGAACCGGTTACTCCCAGGGAGGAATCGGGTTCCCAGTTCAAAATTTTCAAAATTGGCCATTTTTCAACGTGGGAACCGGTTCCCAGTATGGAGGAACCGGGTTCCCCATACAAATTTCCAGGAGCGTGACTTTTTGAAAAGGTGGGAACCGGGTTCTCCCAGGGAGGAACCGGGTTCCACTGTGTTGGTTTCCAAAACACTTAAAACTTTAAAAATTAATATTTTCTAAACCGTAACTCCGATTCGAGTGCCGTTTTCGGCAGTATTTCTTAAATTAAAAGTACTATCTTATAAAAAGAGAAAAATATTATTTTGTGAAAATTATTTTAAAAGAGTCGAGTTCCCGATTTTTGAAACGTTGATAGTTTAAGGACGAAGGAGAATGGGTTCTGGATTGTCTGATTTAAATGAATGAGGAATAATGCTTACAATGTTGTGTTTGATATTCATTATGATTGAATGTGATACATTGGTGATTGGCATTATGTGAATTATGTTGAGATCATAATCTGTGAATTAATGTTGCATGCTTTTATGATGCATGCATAAGCATTGTTTATGGTTCATTCCCATTGTGTGGAAGTGAACTTGCAGAGCCAATAAACTTACCAGGATTCAGAGGTAGTGAGGTTAGATTCTTGACCCAGTGGTTATGGGAGAATCATGGATTAAGATTCTTGACCCAGTGGTTATGGGCGAATCATAAATTGCCGCTGTTTTCCGAGTGTGATGGAACAGTGGGTGAACTAGGTTCACGTTTGGTACCACATGCATAGAGTCTGCATTGCATATGGGGTTGTAACATGCTAGGATGGTTTTCAGTGTTACAATTTCCATTGATTGTTTATTTGCATAATGGATTGCGTGCAATGTTTTATGAACTGAATTGTGATCATGTATTTGGATAATGGACTAACGTATCAAATTATTCAGTTGTATTTAAAAATGTATAATGCATTTTATATTGAATAGAAATCTCACCCTTACTTTAATGATTTCAGATTTGAAGTGATTAGCTGCTTGGAATCGGTGAGGATAACTTCTAGAGTTGAGTCATTTAGTTAATTCGCGTGTCAGTGTCGTGCTCTGGTAGATGTAACACTAGGGAAACGCTTGATTTGAAATTCTTTATGGATATTAAATAATAATTTTGGTTAATGTTTCGATTTATGTCCTGGAATAATTATGAATGATGTATTCAGGATTTGTTATGTTTCATTTCCGCTGTTAAACATAACCTTAAGTCTATTTTATTTAATAATTTTTCTTCAGTGAAAGCATGACAACTGTGTGGTTATAATTTGAATTATATTTAAAATTGTGACGCCTCTCGATATGTGATAAATACTCTGATTATTATTTATAAATCGCGGGTAATTAGAAGAGGTGTTACAGTTTGTTTGGTCAACCCTTGTGAAATCCTTGAGAATTGTCTTGAGAAGTAGGAGGGCAAATTTTGGGGTATAACACTATCCAAAGAGAGGTTACCTTAAGGCTATAGATCACTTTTAATCGCTTTATCTGTGCTTTGTATGCTTTACTTTTAAAGGTTGCTTGGGTATTATATTTGTGGGGGATCCTATACCCCATATCCAGGATTCCTTAGGTAAGTAGCAATAGATCATCGCGACTGTCCGACATAGACCGAAACGGTTAAAATGATGGCTATGGTTAGTGCGACACCTTGGATGTCCTAATGTTCCTCATGTTCAGCTGAGGAAATATTTGGCATCTATGTGGTGTCATCAACCACTAACTAAACTTTTAGAACCCTAATTGACCCATCTTGGCCATTAAAAGGTAGTGAGATAGCCGACTTTGGTGCAGACTGAGGTTGGTTGATACTCGATGCTACGCTCATTGAGATTCGACTTTCGGGTTGTTTCGGTCGACCATTTGGTAGTCGTATTGAAATAAAGCCTACGAGAAAGATCAGTGATATGAGATTCCTAGTACCTGGTGTTGTTCGTATATTTCATAAACAAGTTTTTTTAATTATCGTCTCCACAAGGATTGATGTGATATTACCGTCGTTCAATAGTTAAAGCGTATTTTAAGATGTGGTAACATAAGGGTTTTGTTTCCTAACTACAAGTATCATAAATTTCAATCAAATAATTTTAGTTTCCTTTTCAAAAGAAAGATGTTTGGATTCAAGAGAGTTTTGAGTGGTTTTCAATTGATAAAAGCATGTCAAGATTAGTTTCATTAATCTAGACTCATATAAGTTCAATTAATCAAGCGGATGAACTCGTTGATAATCGATATAATTACGTATCCTCTCAATATTGTTGATTTCAAACCAAGATTGTGAGTTTTATCATGTAAATCTTTAGATAATTTCTCACTATAACTATTGACATGATAATCATTAAGTTCAATACAAGTAAACACTAGCTCACAAATCTATCTATAGCATTTGTTCATTAGTGGAAGAATATCTTAGGTCAACTTTAAAACATATTCTTCAATCATGATTCAAAGCATCAAAAGATAGTAGAATAAATATATTCAACATATATATATATATCATCAACCAAGTTCATACACCAAGATATCAAAAGAAATACATAAAGGTTAGGTTAACTACCTCTAATCTTGAGACGAATGGAGCTTAGCTACTCATTCTCATGGTAGCTTCACTTGCAAGATTTTTAGAGATGATGATGAACATCGAAGAAAAATCAAGAAGAACAAGATTCTAGTTTTTTAATTCTTAGTTTACAATGATGATGATGATAAATGAAGAAGGAGTATGTTCTTGGTTTTCTAGGACAGATTAGGAGTTCAAATCAGAGAGTTGGTGAGAAAAAGATCTAAGCATGGGTCATTGTCCTTTTTCTGATATTGCAGACAGCACTAAGCCTGCTCACCACGCTAAGCGCTCTCATGCTATAACCGCGCTAAGCGCGCCCTGAAGCATGCTCCTTCTTCCAAAAATTGTTTGAACTTGCTCCAATATCTCTACAAGCTTCCTTGAATCCAAGCTTGAAGGAATAAATACCAAAAACCTACAATGTAAATATAAACAAGTTAAATAATATATTATAAACAAAAACTAAATAAAAACATAAATATATCAAAATACTATATTAAATACTACTAATTAATCAAAAGACATTGTAAAGGACCACAAAATGATCTACAAAATATCTACATTTTGGTCCTTAACATAACTCTTTCTTTGTTGTTGGTGGTTTTGTCTCCATAATCGCCTTCGTCTTGTTCTTGTTTATTTTGATTCCCTTCTTGTGGACCATAAAGCCCAGGAAATCACCAGCCTACACAAAGAAGACACACTTAAGAAGATTCATCTTTACGCCATGTTTTCTCATTCTTTTGAATGATTGGCGAAGATGATCTAAATGACTCTCATCCGATACATATTTTATTACTATGTCATCTATGTAAATTTGCATGAAGGATTCAATGAAGTCATGAAATATAGAGTTCAATGCTCTTTGATATGTTTCCCCAACATTTTTTATCCCAAAGGGAATAACTACCCATTCATAGGTGCCAATGAAGATTTGGTTATATCCAGAATATCCATCTAACATACTTAGGTATTCGAAACCTGCAGCTGAATCAATTAACATTTCTGCTATAGGAATGGAATACTCATCCTTATGGGTTGCAGCATTTAAATCCCTAAAGTCTATGCAAATTATTAAAGAACCATTTTTCTTAATAACGGGAACTATATTAGAAAGCCATTCGACATACCTTGTGGTCCTTATGAACTTGCAGCGAAGGAGTCTCTCGATCTCTGCTTTTATCTTCGAGAGGATTGCTGGTGTGAACCTTCGAGGCATCTACTTGATGGGTTTCTTACCATCCTTGATCGGAAGCCTATGTTCGACCAGCTCTCTCTTCAAATCAGGCATTTCGTTATAATCCCAGGTGAAGCAGTCTCTGTTCTGTTTCAACACTTTGATCAACCTGCTATTTAAACTTGGGCTGAGTTTGCCACTGATGCATGTTACTTTCTTTTCGACGTTGTCTCCTATATTGATTTCTTCGAGTGGATCCTGCGCCAACATCTTCGCGCTTGTCATTTATGGATCCCTTTCGAATCCCAAAGGCTCTTGATCATAGATTGCATCCAGCCTCTGGTCTAATGGTTCTGACACCTGTCCATCGAAGGGTGGAGACTTGTTGCATTCCCTAGAACTTGTTGCATTTGTTTGTTTTTTTGTTTTTATCTCTTTATCTATAGCTTCGATGGCCATATTTTTTACTTCGGCTTCGAGAGCCGTCTTCATTTTATTTTCAACCAAGTAGGCCGAAATCCTTTCGAAAAAGGAAGACACAGTCATAACTAACGTCTTCATCTTCCCAGCCAGTTGGTCGTACACCTGAAGTTCCTTCGACTTCCTCTCCATCCCACGTGATCTCTCTATCCCATTGGAACCCATTAGGGTGAAGAGTTAGGAAGTATAAAGCGTTCTTGTTGGATTCAAACGCCTCCTCTACTAGGTTGCATGGCCCTATATTGGCCATATTTCTGTCGAAATTCCTCTTATCCACATGATTCACTTCTTCCATATAGTAGCTTTGATCAGATTCTATGCTTTCCACTATTCCATCATCCCTCCATATTATCAATCTTTGGTGCATAGATGAAGGGACTGCACCTACTCCATGGATCCATTCCCTTCCCAATAGCAGATTATAATTTTCCTTAGAGGCAATTACCATGAACATTTTTGGCCTTGTAATGGAGCCAACAGTTAGGTTTACTTCTACTACGCCCAGAGTTTGTCCTATCTTTCCTTCATAATTGGATAAAACCATGTTGTGAGGCTTAATGTATGAGTCGAACATACCAATTTTCCTCAGCATGAACCGAGGCATTAAATTTACAGTCGCACCTCCGTCTACCAAGACCTTGTTTATTCCAACCTGATCCACTTTTGCTCGGATGAATAATGGCTTCAAATGGTTCTTCATTCCTGTGTCTGGACTTTCGAAGAAAGCATTCTACTCTTCGACTGCTCCATTATTCATGACATAGTAACACACAGGTATGTGTTTTGTCATTTCTTCTTCATCATTTTCCTCACTTACATCTACTTCAGTGTCTTGGTTATATTCATAGGGTAATACAGATACAACGTTACAATTAACATTAAAAGAGGACTCTCCTTATGATTCGAAGTCGTCCGTCAGTATTTCTTCTTCGTTCACAGCTATTTTTTTCACTCTCTCTTCACTGGTTTCCTTTTTGGGTGAAAAAAGTCTTCTGGTTACTGGAGGTTTTCCCCTAATCTAAATTATGGATAATGGTCGTTTCGTACTTGATTCTCCTACTTCCTTCGATTTCAATTCCCTTTCAACTTTTGTGTTCCTCTGATGCCTTCGCCATTGAGATCTGGACATGGGGTTTTTACCCTTGTAGTTCTCTAGTCTAATTTCCTCTCTTTTTGCCATGTTGAACTGCTTCCTGTACGCCATTGCGCTCTTGCCCCCTTGATCGAAACTCCTCCATATTCCTTTTCCTTTGTCTGATTCGCCTTGAGCCATCTATCAGTGGGAACCTCAGCAGGTAACTTAAAGGTAAATCTTTTTTCTCCCCTAGGATAGGGACTGTCAGGCCTTCTTTGCATGTTTCTTCCACCAACATCAGGGTTCGAAGGCGTTCCGCCTTGGTGACTCTAGCAGGGTTCAGAGGGAATCCTTTCGAAGGCTTCAGCCATCTCCCGGTCATAAACAGCAGCACATCTTGGGCACATCAAACATTTTGTCCCAATCTTATGGCATCAAACCAGAAATCCTAACAAACTCTCTCCAGTTCTTGGATACAACTTAAACAATTGATTATCTTCTATCCAATTGACTCCTGCTCATGCACGTTGAGCCCTTTCGAATTCAGCAGCGACTCTTTGATTGCATATTATGCTACATCTTAGGCACAACAACATATCCTGATTCCTCCTATGGCAGTGGAACAGGTAATCACGCAAGATGACATCTTTCTTTGGGTAACCTCCCCTCATATGTTCTCCTTCCATTTCTAGGCATCTTTTGACCTCTTCCATTTCTGCATGAGGCTGCTTGAAGTCAACCATGTGCATACCAAAAGCCAGACCTTCAGTGATCTGGACATTCTCAAATTTCGCCCTAAGGCCTTCACTAGCCTCAACCATTTTCTTATCAGCAACAGTTGAGTCTTCAGTAGCCCTCATTGAAGCATCAGATAGCTTCAATAGAATCACGTTTAGAAGACCCTCAACAGTCTTCACCTTATCTCCAACTATCACGAAATTTCATCCTCTTCGAATTCATCATCTTGTTCAACATTCTTTCCAACAACTTCCACCATGTTCACATCCAATGATTCAATGTAATTGGTTTCAGCCATCAACAAAGGGTCTGTATCAACCTTCATAGAGTTCTTTGTTTTGACAGCAAACTTGAGTCTTCCTTCCTTGATATCGCTTTGAATCAAATCTCTGAAAAGAAAGCACTGTGAGGTTTTATGGCCTTAAAAATTATGATATTTGCAAAAGCCTCTCTTCTTACATTGTTCCAACGGAGGAATTTTAAAATTATGAGGCACTATCAATTGGCCATCTTTGACAAGTAAATCAAATATCTCATCACATTTAGTTATGTCAAACGTGTAGACTTTCTTAGGGAATTTATCATTTTTCTCATTTTCGACAGGATTGTTTCCATTCGAAGGGACCAGAACTTTGCAAGAATAAGGGGGTGCTTGCTTTAATTCTACAAGATCCACTTCGAGTTGATCGAATCCATAAGGATCCTGATACTCTTCTGAATTTTCTTCTTCAGCCTCTATGTAGGCTATTCTTTCTTTCTTATCATTCTTACTAGCCCTAGCCTTTTCAGCCTTTAGTCTCTCTACTTGTCAAACTCTATCTTCTAGTTGAGCCATATCTCTTAAGTATTGTGTATCTTGTTTCTTTCGAATAGAATAATCTAGGCCACCAGCAGCCATTTCGACCAATTCATGTTCAGGGACCACAGTGAAACATCTAGACTTTAAGAGGTGGAACCTATTCAAATAGTCATCTATTGGTTCTGTGAATTTCCTCTTAATGCTTGCTAATTCCTTTAGACTTATCTTAGACTAGCCCATGTAAAATTGTTCATGGAATAACCTTTCTAAATAGGGCCAAGTATCTATGGACCCTAGGGGGAGAGTTGTGAACCAAGTGAAAGCATTTTTAGTCAGAGAACTTGGAAAATATTTTATCCTAAGGTTTGCATTATTTACCAAATCTTCAGCTTCGGTTAAGTATCTCGCTATATGTTCAATTGTCAATTCACTTGTGTCTCTAGTGAATTTTATAAATTTAGGGACTTTACAACCCCTATGCAACTCAGATTGTAAATATAATCTACAATAGGAGACGTGTAATTTGGTCTCCTAAATCCTAAGTTTAAACCATTTTGGGTCATGATTCTTTCGATCATGGCATTCAGATTATTTTCTGCCACCATATTATCATTTCTAGCCCTATGAACAACTTCGTCTGCATTTTGTTCCCTACTTACCATCATTATTCTTCTAGGTTGTTCCTCTTGTATTTCCTGAACTTCTTGTTGCCTTAATCTTGCCCCTACATTTCTTAGAGATGTGGGAGAAATTCAATAGATGAGTGAAGAGTTCTCCATTTTACAAATGAGAGGATCTCTTCCCAAGATTGTATGAAGTTGTTGTCCAATAGACCATGATATATGACAAAATGTGTCAGATATTTTTACTCTACCCCACGTTGTTATTTGTTTATCTATTTAAAAGACACCCTTTTCCCATTTCTTTTAATCCAAAGGCCCAGCCTCAACAAGTTGCCTTCTGACTTTGTCTCTAGTTTTTTCTTTCTTTGTAAACACAAACAAACAAACATGTCCTCTCTCTTCTCCAATGGCAAATCCAATTTCTCTTCGGAGATTCCCACCATCAAGTTCACCAAACTCTTCATCAATGGACAATTTGTTGATTCTCTTTCAGGTTCTTCACTAATTCTTTAATCTACATCTTCTCTTCTTTTTCTTCTATAATTTTCCTTTATGTCAATTTTTAGTTTAATTTTCATTGCTTCTCAAGCTTATCATACTTTCTACTCCCATACTTTTATTTTCCATTATGGTGTTTATTATAGAATTAATAAACTTTATTATTCTTAATATAATATTTTTGCTAATATCACTGTTAATCTTTTCATGTATTCTTTTTATGATAAAGAATTAAGAATAATTTGTACCAAAAAAACATCATGGATGTTTAAAATGATAAATAACAAAAGTGTTTGTGCATTGAGTTTAATGAAATTTAATCAAATCCAATACTCTAATTAATTAATGGTTTTTGATTTAGTTTTATTGTTCAACCTTTAATTTTTAAAAATTTCAATTAAACTAGATCAACTAAATCATCAATATCAATTGGTATGAGTTGAATTCGCATATCATATAAAAAATCACTTTTAATTTTCAAATAAAAGTGGTCCAACGAACGTAAAATAAATAAATTGAATATCATTTTGTCCCATCGAAGTATTTTCTTTTTAATTTTTTTTGTTAAATCTTTTCACATCGAATCACGATATTAGACTGCACACAAAATTAGACTTATTGCATAGTTTCAACTTCAATGTATGAAGTCATGAGATGACATAGGCTAGATAAGAATTGGCTTCAACCATAATTTACTCATTCTTATATTATGCTATATTATAGTTGAGCCTACACTTAGAGTATTCAAAATAAATCCATAAATTTAAAGTGAATAAAGACTTTTACATAGTATTGCCCCTAGATAATAAAATACAATAAACAAAGCTATCTTTTTGTCTTTAGTTTTGTTTGAGTTTTGAAGTGTTCTAGTTTTGGACAGAATAAAATATGTAAAATGTAGATTAGTGCTTTGTATTTATGCCTTTTATGATACTCTCTCCAGCTCTTTTTATAAGATATACTTTATCTTTTTAAAATTTTTAAATAATTAATGTATTTGATATGTAAATAGATATATTCATTATTTAATAAATTTAAAAAAATATGAAGTATTCCTTATAAAAATAATCGACGAAAAGGAATTTTTGTTATACTAATATGGAGAATACCAATACTCAATCAATTAGGGATGGCAACGGGGCGGGTCAGAGGCGGGTTTAAGCACACCTAGACCTGCATCCGCCTCCCAGATCCAGACCCGCACCCGCACCCGTTCGGAGTTAAAATTTGTTCACCCGTCCCTACTCCCAACAAAAAACGGGTTTACCCGCACCCGTCCGAATAAAATTTTTATTTTATTTTTAAATTTATATTTTTTTTAATAAAATTAAAAATAAATAATTAAACTAAATACTTAATTATTTTAAAAGTATTTTTCAAGTTTGATAGTTTTATTTAAATTTTAATTTCAAAAAAATAAATAATAATTCTAATAAACATAATATTATAACATTAAAAAGTATAAAAAATGTAAATAAATAATAAAATTATTAAAAACAAATAAAATAAATTTAGTTGACGGGTGCGGGACGGGTTTTACCATCACCGGTTACGCACCTGCATCCGTAAATAAAAAACGAGTTTTACCCGCACCCGCACCCGCCCCCAGTTAAACCGAGTTTTTCCCACTAATTTCAGAGCGGGAGCGGGCGGACCCAACGTAGCCGGGTTTATTTATCATGCCTACTATCAATATCATAACTTTTTAACATAACATGAGTTATGGACCACTAAGATTCCATTCATTTTCTTAAGAATTTAGAGTGGTAATGCAAAAGCCAAAAAAAAGAAAAAAATAAGAAAATATACGATGTTGAATTTGATTAATGTATTATTTGTCGGTTATTTTATAGTTACCTTTATTATGATTTTAATCTTTTATTTTATCTTATGTTTATTTATTAGGAAAAGAATTTGAGACGATAGATCCAAGAACTGGAGAAGTGATAGCAAAAATTGCAGAGGGAAGAAAGGAAGATATTGATGTTGCTGTGAAAGCGGCACGTGTCGCTTTCGATGATGGTCCGTGGCCTAGAATGCCCGGTGCGGTACGTTGTCATTTCTCTTTCACTAATAGTAATATCTTTTAATTTATTTGGAAAAAGAATTATTTTCTTATCTGTCACTTAACACGTCTCACATAAATTAAAATTGTATTTAAAATAAAAGTTATTATTTATTGGGTTAGATATATTTTTGATAGCTATAAATATTTTAAATTTTTATTTTTAGTTTTTAATAAAAAATTATATCTTTCAATATTTGTAAAAAATTTATTCATACAATTTTAATTTTTGTTATTTTCTAAAATTTTAAAAATTATTTGAATTTATTAATAATTTTTTATACATTTTAAAATATTATAATTTTTTTATCAAACTTTAAATTTTATAAAAATAAAATAAATTAAATATAAATTTAAAAATTTTAAAAAATATTGAATATTGATTAAAATAATAAAGATCTCAATTTAAAAAAATTGATTTTAAAATAAGACTAAAATTAACAATAAGACTAAAATTACACTAATTTAACAATAAGACTAAAATTACGTACATTGTTATTTCACACGAACTAAAATATACGAAAAAATTTATAATTTATAAAATCAAAAACATATTTAATCTTTGTTTATTTATAAAATCTCGATTGTATAAAAAATTATTTAGAAGATACTATCAAATCAAATAGTAAAATACACATAAATATTTTATTATTATTATTATAAAACAACTTATATAATAAAATACTTTTATATAATAATATTATTATGGTAGGCACGGAATGAATAATCGACACTCCTTTTGATATTTCAACTATATATGAGTTATAATAAAAAAATAAGACGAATCTTTCAAAGAAATAATCTTACCTTGGCTGATGCAAGCAAGTTAGAGTATATCAAAATTGTTGTATAGACTTTTATAATATCGAAATTGTTGAAATCTCAACCCTTAGAGTCGGTAGTATTCTATTTATTTATTGAGAAGAAAAGTCGGTAATATTTTACCCGAAGAATAGACTTTTATTTCTCTTAACATTTTATGTATAGTTTTTTCTAAAACGTGTTCTGAAAAACAATAAAATATGTAGAATTTGAAATGAACTTATATGTCAAGGTAAACATCACATTTATTGACTTCTTATCTTCTTCAGTGAAGGGTTTAATTGTTATGCAATGGAAATGTATGGATTTTTTTAGATTATCAATATATCAGAATCACAATTATAATACTTAAAAATATTAAATATAAATTTAATATTTATAATAAATAAACAGTTAGTTGATAATGTAAAATTTATTTGCACTATTTTAATTACATTCTTAATTAAATCAATATATTTATAGTTAAATCAATATCCTCGTGTATTTGTTTAGTACGTACAACCTTATCTTTTGAATGGTTCCAACCTCCGACAAAAATTAGATTATCAAATTTGCAAAAGCTAATGTGTGTTATTATTTATAAAAATATTCTTTTGAGATTCATAAATTTAATTTATTAAAATTTTAAATATAATTTTATTACACATATTTTTACTAATTATAATATCTTAATATGTGTCATACAGACACGTGTTAGTACGACCCTATCAAATATAATGGTCTTTCCAACAATTTTATAAAAATTGTGAATTTCTTAACCCATCTCATAAGGGTGGGATGCGTCCCGTGAAAATCCTAAGATGTCCTTCACAAAACGGAAAATTTATTTCTGATACGCACCATTTTCTGAAATTTTTGAGTGAAATCAGAAGTATATCTCTAGTTCGTTATCGGAAATAAAAATTCGATTTTGGGCATGACAGTTCGCAGAAAAAACTAACTAAACTTTAGAATTTACATTTGTTATTCAAATAAAAATCATGCAATTTTTAAATCGAATTAAAGCCCATAAATATTATCCAAAATAAATTTCATAATAATAGTATTCATAATACAGATCCGGTACAATACGAAATAAAAAAAGAAGTCAAAATACAATCAAAATAAACTATCGCATACGACGGAGCTGGCTTGTCATCCTTGAGGCGTTCCTTCACTACCTCTTGTAGACCAGGGCACCCTGAGCCTCCGTCATGATGGCCTCTAAAACACCTCTGACATCGGATCCGTCAGAAAACAACCCTCTATCGATGTCATCCCTAGCAAGCTCTATGATACTGCGGAACCTAGGCAACACGTCTTGGGCATATCCCTTGTCGTATGCTCCTTCTCCAGGATCTCCTGATGAGCCGACTTGGGTAGGTCCTCTGGAGCCTCCTGTATCAGGTATGGATGGGAAATCCTGAAGAACCACAACATGTAACCGTACACGTAACTCCAGTCGTCTGGAGCCACTGTACTCCTAGCCTCCTCAGGGACGAGATGACTCTCAAGATCATCAAAAATCTCATCCATCTCCCTCCTTTTCACTGTTGGAGGAGCAGATAAAGCAGGATGCCGAGGAATCGTCTAAGTATAGTCGAACTGACGCATCACTCGCTCGGGCATATAAGCAGCAGTCTTCCGAGTACCACATGTCAACCATCATGTAAACAAAGACACCTCATCAAAAGCTATCGTCTCGCGGTGATCGGCATAGTCACTGGAGTGGATGTCCTCATGCACAATCTGGTCCAGATAAACTCGATATACAAGTGTCGCCTAGTTGCCTCTGAGCGGCTCATATGCACATGCACGAGACATCTGCTCGGTATAACCCTCAGCAAATGACCATTTTGAAATTTGTGGGAAGTGTTGTAGGATTCATTCCTGAAATGTCAAAATTATATCAATTAGTTTCAAAATAAAATAATTAAAAAAGGAATCTAAGAGAAAAAAATTATACCGTCAAAAGAGTCATGTTGTCGATGATCTGCCTCGTCTTTCACCTAGCCGCCTCCGTCAACTTGGTATACAAGTAAACCAAGAGAGCAGCCCCTAAGTTCCACCCACTGACCTGCTCTATATCAGCAAAAAATTTGAGGTACATAACGTCAGTGTAGGTTGCACTGGTGTCCACAAAAATCTGGGTCCCAACAAGATAAAAGAGGTATGCTCTCATGGCATACCCCCTGTGAAGTGTAACATGTTCGGGATCACCATCAGCAGCAGTAGCAGGTGCAATCTCCTGATCAACACACTGTTAGAATTCATAATATTATTCATAATATAACATAATTAATAAATGTCACCCATAAATGTATTTTTCGTACCTCTTCATCCCATAAATGTTTGGCCACATGGGTGAAATAAAGCACGAGCACAAATAAGTCAGAGAAGGCCCCCTCCAAAGACCTGAGGGACCTCAGGTCCCACCTGAACCTCGGGTGGCCCTGGTACTGGTACCTGATGTACTAGGGGTGTAGGATCAGGTCTCATTTCAGATGTCCCCCTTGTGTAGTAGATGTGGATCCCGTCTCAAAAATCAGTGGTGGTGAGGATGGTGACGATGTGCGTCTGCAGTATGACGGAGACGGGGAGTGCTGGACTGGAGACTCTCATTTGCTACGGGAGGAAGAAGTAGAAGGTGTGGAATTGGAAGGAGCAGAATGGACCTCAGACATAGCCTGTCCGGATGTCAATGGAGCCTGTGTGGCCTGAGTCCTCGGAGGCTGTGTGGTCTGACTCCTCTCTCGCTGCAAAGAAGCATGATGTGTGACTCGGCCATGCCTCAAACGTGATTCTCGCTCAGACATATCTCCTATAGAAGCAAAAACGAAACGTTAGCATATGACTCATAAAGAAAAAAAAATGAAAAAAAAATTATGCAGAGAGATACCGAAAATTTATTTCTGATTTTGTTCATCACATGAAATCGAAAATAAACTTCTGGTTTCCTCTGCGAAACAGAACAGCAGTCATCACCATCCCAAAATCCCAAATACCTCAAAATAAACGGATTGATCGTCAAAAACAATTTACAAATAGTATTATAATGACTCCTAATTATGTAAACTACAAAAAACAACACATTTAAAGCTCTATTTCACTAATTTCAATCGATTTTAATAAACTCTAAAAATGTGTAAATCACTTATTTGATTGACTGAGAGTTGGTTGTTGCTTGATTGATTCTTTTACTTGTTGTATTTAAGCAATGCTTGATGACTTGTGTTGATTGTTTGAGAGAAAAATTGATTTTTGTGAGAAGGGTTGAGAGGGTTTTGAGAGAGTTTGTTTTTAAAAATTTTGCTGTTATGGGAAGGGGAAAGATTCTGGCCCAAATAAGTAAATTTCTGATTTGGACCCAACCTGAATGACATCTATGAAATTTCAAATTTTTAAGAAATTATAATTTTACAAATTCATTTTTAAATTCAATTTTTTTAACATAATCATCATATACAATAAAATATTTTAAACTATAAATTTTGAATACAGTATAGTTACAATATAAATTCAAAAACAAAATAAATGTCGTATCTAATAAAGTTAATTCTAAAAAGAAAAGCCGTTTCACTCAATTTTATAAAACCTTCCTTTCATAAATTTTTACCAATGGGTTTTGACCAATTTTCACTTATTCAATAATTTATCTAATCCACTAATCAAACTAGACAATTGACCTTTTTTTCAATTTTGTCATGTTTTTAATTCATTGAACAAAACCCTACATTCTTAGTTAAATAATGAATTTATCTTGAATATTTTGTTAGTATAAACATGTTCACACTCTAAAACTCAAACTTTCACCGTCAAATCAACCTCAAAATATGTTTAAAAAATAGAAATAATGCACACTTTTCTACATTTTTTTTCCAGTTATGCTATATATCACCACACCGTATAACTATATATCAAATAACTAAAAAATTATTTATATGATTTTTGCTTTTCATATGTGGGCTATGTTTGTATCACATGAACTAGTATCAATAGTGACGGTGAACCATACATATACATGAACAGTGACACTAAAAAGTTGATTAATAATATGACGAAAAATATTAATAAATATTTAAATATTAAAAATAATTTTTAATATTAAAATAAGTTGATTAATAAAATATAAAAAATTAATTAATAAAGTGATAAAGTTGGTTAGATATTAAAAATAATTTTTAATAATAAATAAAATTGATTAATAAAATATATAAAAAATGAGTTAATAAAATATTGAAGTTGATTAATAAATACTCAAATGTTAAAAATATTTTTTGTAATAAAATAAAATTGATTAATAAAATACTATATAAAAAATTGATTAATAAATTATGAAGTTGTTTAATCACACAATTTTATAAAAGTATTCTTTAATCTTGAAAATAAAAAATAAAAAACAATAATTTTTTATATTTTTTTAAAATATTATTTTATTATTATAATATTTTACTATGTATTGCTGAACTAAAATGGTGCATGGATATCATTTCTATTTTTATTTTTTTACTATTTTATCTAACACAAATGTTAATGTGTTGAATACACGACTATTGTAAACGTTATACTATCATATTTAATTTCTTCAAATAAAGTCATTTTACCTATGCATTTAATCATTTTTGTCTTAATTATTTTCTGGAATATTTTGATATAACCTTGCAATAATACATAAATAATTTAGTAGTGCAACACCAACTTGACACTATAGGAAAAAAGTAGTACTTTTGAATAATTGAATAATTGTCAATGATTTATTCAATGATCAATAAATTATGGGTTTGTGAACCTGTCATGTGGGTTGACATCAAATCCGTGCTCTAGGTCCACCTTCTCTATTATTATTACTATTTTTGTTTAGAAAATTTATGTGAATTTGTCTTCAAACGAGTAGATGAGTTAGGCACCTCAAGAATTAAAAAAATTATCGGCTTCAACCTAATTTGAACTCTGTTAATGAGATCCACCTATTAATATCGACTTTTATCAGTTGAACAAAGATTTGCAGACACATTGTTCAATTTTTATTTTGCAACATATTAAACTTGACATATATATGATTGGTTAATTAATCAGGAAAGAGCAAAAATCTTGCTGAAATGGGCAGATTTAATCGAACAAAACGTAGAGGAAATAGCAGCACTAGACACCATAGATGCTGGGAAATTGTACAATTTTTGCAAAGCTGTTGACATACCTGGAGTAGCAAACACGCTTCGTTACTACGCCGGCGCTGCTGATAAAATTCACGGCGAGGTTTTAAAACCGGCGCGCGAGTTGCATGCATATACTTTGATGGAACCTATTGGCGTTGTTGGACACATAATTCCTTGGAATTTTCCTAGTACCATGTTTGTTGCTAAGGTTGCACCTTCTTTGGCTGCTGGTTGTACTATGGTTCTTAAACCGGCTGAACAAACACCTCTTTCGGCTTTGTTTTATGCTCATCTTGCTAAACAAGTAAGGATAAAGAAATTTGTTGATTAATTTTTTCAATCTTAATGTGATTAAAATTGAGGTTAATGTGATTAAATTTTTGAAGGCTGGAATTCCTGATGGAGTACTAAATGTAGTACCGGGATTCGGTGCAACTGCAGGAGCTGCAATAAGTTCACACATGGACATTGATAAGGTAAAGTTAAGTGTTATAAATGTTTGAATTTTAATTATGGACTAATGTGATTAAAATTGAGGTTAATGTGATTGAGATTGTGCAGGTTAGTTTTACCGGTTCGACGGAAGTAGGACGCGAAATAATGATATCTGCGGCTAGAAGCAATTTGAAACCGGTCTCTTTGGAGTTAGGAGGAAAATCCCCTCTGTTGATTTTTGATGATGCTGATGTTGATAAAGCTGCTGAACTTGCTCTTATAGGCATTGTATTTAATAAGGTGAATCTCTTCTAAGAAAAAGTATCTTCTAATGGCACGTGTCAGAGTTTCACACTTCTAATTCGTGCCATTATGAGTTCTTGCACTAGATCTTTACTATATATTGACGTTCAGACGGGACAATAACCCTATATATAATTATAGAGTAATTTTATAAATTGGACCGTAGTATTTAACACTAGACTATGTTAAAGTATTGCAGTCACATAGATACAATTGGTCAAACTCTGAATTTTTCTTAATATTGTACATTTAGGGAGAAATTTGTGTTGCTGGTTCTCGTGTGTTTGTTCAAGAAGGAATCTACGATGAATTTGAGAAGAAGTTGGTGGAGAAAGCAAAAGCTTGGATTGTTGGTGATCCTTTTGATCCTAAAGTTCAACAAGGTCCTCAGGTATGAACTTAGGAACACAATATCATATAAGTCCTTTCAGATTAACTCATCAACAAACACTTAAAAAGTTCTAATATGAACAAAGCTTATTAAGTTTCATTAGACTGAGTGATCAAGTACAAAACCTACTTATAGGTGAAGTAGAGTGTCTATTCTACAATCTAGGAATGAGTCCATAGGATTAGGAACTCTAACTAACTTCTAAGTACCACTTTCTATTAAAGGAAAGTTTACCTAACAAGCTACTAACTAACTTTCTATATAAGAAAATTTACATATCAAGTTAGTTATTGATCCAACTAACTTGTAACTCTTTTTTTTATCTTCATTGTGTGTTAAGTTGAAATCACAATAAAAGTTAAAAATTGACAAATATAAATTAGTCACTAGATTTGACGTTTGTAATACTCAACAACGGAACTACAGACATATTTTACATTTTTTCGTCTCTAATTTTTCGTTGCAATTTCAGCTTTTTTTTAATAGTACATATATTATGTTTCTCTAATAATCAAATATGAGTCTCTTAAGATTTTCTTATTGTAGGTTGACAAGAAGCAATTTGAAAAAATTCTTTCCTATATTGAACAAGGAAAGAAAGAAGGTGCAACCCTTTTGACAGGTGGTAAAAATATTGGAGACAAAGGTTACTATATTGAGCCTACAATTTTCTCTAATGTTAAGGTGAATTTCAATTAAACAAATACATTATATATTTTGATTTCTTCAAAATATTCAAATATTTTGTTCATTATAATTTGATTAGGAGGACATGCTTATAGCACAAGATGAAATATTTGGACCTGTCATGGCACTAATGAAGTTCAAGTAAGTTATATATTTTTTAATATGATTGAATATGGTATTTTTCCATATAAAATCATGAATAATGAATTGAAATACATGAATAACAATATAGGACTATTGAGGAAGCAATTAAAAGTGCAAACAATACAAAATATGGTTTAGCAGCAGGAATTGTGACAAAGAATTTGGATATAGCAAACACTGTTTCAAGATCGATTCGAGCTGGAATAATTTGGATCAATTGTTACTTTGCATTTGGAAATGACATTCCTTATGGAGGTTACAAGATGAGTGGATTTGGAAGAGATTTTGGATTGGAATCATTGCATAAGTATTTACAAGTTAAATCTGTTGTTACTCCCATTTACAATTCTCCTTGGCTTTGAATGTTGTTTGTATTTGAGTTATTATGTGTGTATTGAGAACAATAATGGATCTTGTACATGTATACTTCATCACAAGTAATATAACATTATAAGATCTTTATGGTATATTGCATACCATCAAATTTGTGCATGTTTTAATTCTCATTAGGTTTGGTAAAATTTGTTAGGTTCTATTAAGATCAATTTGAGTTTGTATATGTGTTATACAAATTTGCTTTTATTAATAAAAATAGATGAGAAGAGATAGAGAAGAAGAAATGAGAATTTTTATACTAATTCATAATAATTGTTGTTACTTTTAGTCATGGCTTATTTTGTCTCCGTTTAGTCGATGACTTGATCCGCGAAAATCGCAGTGAATATAATTTCTACTTCATCTTCACACATTATAAGTATTTTTCTAACCACTTCTCTAGACTAAATATTGGGATCTTCAATCTTGTTAACAACTATGAGAAACTTGTATTGTTGAGGAATTTGGTATTTACTAGAATTACGTATTTATTAAAGGGTTGTTTGTGTTAGGGAGCAATTTCGAAGAGAGAATATTTACTTTGGACACACTTTTGTGAGAGACACATCATATATTCACTTAAAATCTTAATGTGATAGGTGTGTGGGTTCTCTCACTTATATGGTTTTTAATCTTTCTTTTCTAACTAACGTGGGACTTCTTCCTCATACTTGATTCTAATTTCTTCCTCATACTTGATTCTCAACACTGTCTCTCAAGTGTGAGTCACAATGCTCTCCCTCATAAGTGGACAAGAGGTGTGTCTCTCACAAAGTGTTTGTTCCTCAATGTTGTATCAATGCTCCTACTATTAACTCCCTCTAACAGTTTGGGAGTTGATTTTTGAAGGATTTTAAAAGAAAAGATTGTGGTATTGTTGAGGAATTAAGTATTTATTAGAAAATAATATACAACATTAGCATATAAAATTATATTATTTTTAAATTTTATGATATCAAACATAGTTTAAGACATAAACGCAAGCTACAAAACTTTTGTCTTTAAAAACTAATTTTCAGGCAACCTCTAAGACTCTTCACGCTAAGTATTATCCATGACTCTCCCATATGAGTATTGTCTAAGTCTCTCTTAACTACTAGGAGGTCATGTTCTAAATTTCTTAAGATTATGTGATCTAACTCTTTAGTTAATTTTTTGTCGGTCTCTTTGGATTTTTTTATAGATTTTGTTTAGGAGTTCGAAAGAGAACGAAATAAACTTTAAAAATAGAAAGAGTGAGGAGAATAGAGAAATTTAAAAGGAGTGGATTTTGGATGATTTATTTTTATTTATAAACTAAAATCTCTTTATTTTGATACTAAATATTAAATGAAGATTTTTGAGAGTTTAAAAAATTATTTAAATAATTTATGTCGTTATAATATTTTAAAAATTAAAAAGAGAATTTTTTTAATGCATCTTAAATGTTTTTTAGGCATCAGCATGAATTTTAAAATATATTTTTAGGAATCAAAAATGTATTTTTAGAATGTACCAATATCTGATTAAAAATAATTAAAATTGACAATACCTTTTCGATTTATAATCGAAAGTATATTTTTGGTATCATTCTTTACAGTATGCAGGAAATCAGCACTTATATATTACATCAAGATTCCTACAAAACATAAAATTATATAAAGTAAGCATATACATGGCATTACACTTCAAAATTCGAGTGGACGTTGCAATAACTTCAAAATTTCATCGACCGTTCTTGTAATCATCACATCAAACTCGATTTGAACTTTTTCGTCGTAAATGAAAAAGATTTTCTACATATAGCCTGTAAACCAATGCTTGTGTTTATCTCTTTATTTATGAACTCAAGCTTTTCGTCGTTAATGGATGGAGAGCGGTACTCAATCTTCAAAATTTTCCGATCGTCGCCAAATGGTAAAAGTCTCAGTATTGTATAGTGAAGATCTTCAAGTGATTTGTACTTGTTAGTCTTGAATTCTTTTGATAGTAGATTCCCAGTAACAAAGTGAACATTTCCAACATGCCAAATGATACTCATTTTTTGTTTTAGTGTTTAGACATTATAACACGAGGGTTTAATTTTTTATATAGTAATTTGAGAATGTTATGGACCATATACATCCTATTTACAGATAGTATGCAAACTGAAAATACATTTTGGTTACACCTTAATATGTAAAAACATATTAAACTAAAAGTATCCAGGACAAATAAAAAATTGTAGTTGTTGAAAATAGTCATCACAAAAACCAAAAATACATTTTCGATTACACCTTAATATGTAAAAACAGATTAAATTGAAAATATCCTAAACAAATAAAAATTTTGAAGTTGCTGAAAATAATCGTCACAGAAATCAAAAATATATTTTCGGTTAAGTTCAACTATAAATCAAAAAATTTCAGTATTAACGTGGCGTTTTTTCCTTTTAAAAAATATTAATGTAGTTAATGTAGATTGAAAAAAGACCTTTTGATATAATGCACCATAAAATTATTGAGAATGTCAGGGTTTTATGAATATTATGGTCACTTTTTGAAATGCATATGATTAATGTACCTCCCTTGTTTTAAATTTTTAGTTTCGCACCAAATAGATGATGGTTATGATGCACTCCAAAAATACATTTTTGATGTACATTTTAGATTTTTTTTATAGAATTATTTTCTCATATATATATATATATATGATGCCATCAACTAAAAATATATATTCATTTATCATTGTATAAACAGATCCGGCCCAAGGGCAAGCCAAACAAGGCAGGCCATTGTTTTTGTGCAGCTTGTTAATGAAGCAACAAAAAGGTTAAAAACACTTATTAAAAGAATGTGTCGCTTCAATCTTTACAAATGGTCAGATTTGAAAGAAGAAGAAAAAACTGATTTTGATTACTTTTTATTATCGCTGCATAAATTAAAACAGTTTATTTTAATTACATTTTATTATGACTGGATTCAGCAACGTCCGTTTGGTTTTCTCCCAATTTAAAGCCAAACTAAATAGTTTTAGAAAATAGGAAAAAAGATTACCAGAAGAAAAAAGCAAAGTACATAGATCTTCACATTATCCATATTAACATTGCATTACAAGTTTACAACAATCATCATCATCACATCAACAAAAACACAATAAGAAAATTAAAACCTAAAACCCCATTTTTATTTTCCAATTTTACCCCTAAGCTTAACCCCAAGAACCCTCTCCATTTTCCCCAAAACAAGCTGATTAGGAACAGCTTTCCCATTCTCATACTCCTGCACAACCTGAACCCTCTCGTTAATCTGTTTCGCCAGCTCAGCTTGACTCATCTTCTTATCCAAACGCGCTTTCTGTATCGTGTGCCTCACTTCTCCGCCAACCCGCTCCAACGCCGCTGGTTCAGCCGCTTCGTCTAGCTTCCTCGCGTTTACAACCGGACCGGCGGTTTTCTTGTTCGAACCGGCCGTGGATTTTTTGAGCGTTTGGACTTCGGCTCCGGTTCGGAGCGCTTGGTTCACTGCTTTCGGGTTGCGGAGATCTTGTGCCTTGGGTTTTGATTTGTGGAGGATTACTGGCTCCCAGTCTTGTGCGATCGCTCCTGTTGTTCGTGTTGGCATTGTCGCGATTGAGAACGAAAGGAATTGAAATGAAACTGAAATGAAATTGAGATGAGAAAAGAAGTGAAATGGTTGTTGTTTATATAGGGTGGTGACTGTATCTCGAACGTTCGGTTACGAGATTGAGAATTCTATTGGCTCGGGGTTTCTCGCGAATCTTCTATGACTTTTTTGCGTGGAGAACAAGCTGAAACAAAAATGTCTTTATTTGAAGTGAACTATCTCATTATAAGTATTAATTTTATAATCTTTTTCTATCTCATATTATTTATTATATACAAATATTTTAATAAACACAATTGTTTTTATTGGTGAAATAAACTTGACTAATTATATTTTTAAATTTTGTGTAAAATTGAATTTGAAGATCTAAAATGAGATGGTTAGAATATTATATATGATTTTTGACAATATTATATTTGGTTGGTTTTAACTATCATTTTTGAATAATTTGGTGGTTAGAGTTCACTTTATTACAGATGAACAAGGGAGGTATTGGTATATTACGTGTCCGAATTCGCGTTTCTGTATTAATGCTTTTACATAGTTATCAATTGAGTTGAATTATTGAGACACTTTTTAGTATAATTTTGATCATTTTATTTTGACTAAATTGATATTTCATTTTAATTAAATTAAAATAAGAAAGTTCTTAGAAGATTTTATTTTAATTTTATGAGTGTTATGATTTTAAATGACAAATTGTGAATCTCATCATTTAAAACATGTTCTATTGTCATTGTCTAGTTCAAATATGTGCGTGAAAGACAAAAACCATCCTTTTGGCTCGGATATAAGACTAAGTTGACCGATTAAACCATCTTAGCATATATGCATACAAAATTAAAGCAATAATATATAGGAAATATCTTAACACATCCTTGAACCTTTTTAGAGATCTTATGGAGAATGTCTGAAATACTTATTGATTTAAGAAATATATATCTGAAATTACAGGTTTTTACAAATTTTGACACAATTTAGATATGCATCTCCAAAATTTCACACAATTCAGATATACATTTTCGAAATCATCACTAATAAGGAGCATTAAGAAATTGCCTAATATCTATGGAGTTTATGGATCGTATATCAGATTATCTTGAAATATTGGCGACCAAATTCAGAGTAATAGAGGTCCGTAATATGTTTGATATGGGTCAACAGTGAAGTGGTGACATACAACGTGAAGATCATACAAAATCATCTTGTCGTCATTGAAAGTAAAAGATGCAAAACTTGTTCTCATATACCCTGAGGTCCACCTTCCAAATCTGAATATTTGCTTTGAATAAAGATTTTAAATCTAGTTTTTCATAATTCAAATCTAACATCATTCAATGGTGGATCTATATTTAGGAAAGATTTCTTGTTAGAAAAGTGTTTGAAATTATATTTTTCTTGAGACGATTAGTCTTTTAACATGAGTAAGAGTATAATTCCACTTGTTGGACATATGACTTCGCACACAATATGGGAAATTTGAACTGTGGATTTTAGAGAAAAAATCATTGGTTTAAAGACAAATTGTTATCATTTTTAGAGTTTAAAAATATTTTGATAAAAGAGATTTAGAAGGTCTGGTCATGTTCCTAAAGAATTATACATGTTCGATCAAGAAGGCCTAAATATGTTCCTAAATTTGATCTTGAGAGTATCCATAAGTGTCTAAGGGCTTTTAGTAGGTTAAACTCTTAAACCTCCTTCTACAAGGAAAAAGGAAGTTACATGCTAACTTCCAACCAAACAAAGGATATATAACAAGTTGAAGTAGTTAGTTTTCCTTACAAACATGGACTTAAGCGATTAGTCTTACTTCTAAACAATAGGCTAAAATGGTTAGTCTTCCTTCCAAACACAAACTTCAGGAGGTTAGTCTCTAAGCTAAATTGATATTTCTACAAACATATCTCGAACCAAATTAGAGTTTTGAACTAGTTATCCTCCAAACTTATTCGATGTTTTGAACAATATGACCACATACCAAGTTGACATTTTTAAATGAGTTTATCTGGAACCAAAGTAAGATTTTACACATCTTAAGCTTACGTATCAAAATAGGTGTTCTGGACTGCCCGAGAGCTTTCGGGTAGTCACTCCTCCTCAAGATACAATGACCTATCGGGACTCAACAGCGTGCTTGGGGCTCCCAGCTGTCCGTGCAATACTTCCTCTGTTCGACATGCGTCGAGCAGACCCACTGCCTGTCACGATGAGAACTATGCCCGTTATGTCCCCCATGCTCGACATAACGACTATTTACGAGCATTATTGCTCAGTCTTGATCTAGTCAGCTCAAGCAACTATATTTGCGGATCCACGTATCCCGTCCCAGACATAGCAACCAATGAGAATCCTCCTAACGTTATTATATAAACCCTCATATCTTTGAGGGCAAGGTATCACTTTACACTCAAAACCCTAATATTTTATATCCTCTTCTTTGAACATTTGCTTACTTTAGCATCGAAGTGCCTTGCAGGTACACCATCCTCTCCTCAATATCAACTTGCTCGAAGGATCATCAACCGTTCCGACCGTCTTCGATTTTGATCACTTGTTCAGATCAGTGGCGCTGTCTGTGGGAAATATCTTCCATGTCTTCATCAATCGCTCTGATATCAGAAGATCAAAGATACTCTCAACCTAACAAGATGGCTGATAACAATGATCAACTCCTTTCCAACAAGATTGTTCTCTCACCTGTTCAAAAAACAGACAGGAATAATACCTCTCCTCATCTAGAGAACCTCATTGATCACAGGGATGGCAGGACCGCATCCCCCGATTCTGAAGATGACGGCGACCAAGAATCCCTCTTGGATAACCAGAAACCCATGGATCAAGCTGACGACCTCGTCATCCCTCAGCCCTCGACACCACTGTCGACCAACACGAACCCAACATTGGCTGATATTCTGTCCGCCCTCAATCACACTAACGGCCTCCTCCTCCGGCAGGGAAAGCACATTGAGGCTTTGGAAAAGAACTCCCCATCATTTCCACCTCAGAGACCTAAAACGGCCATTTTTCGCTATCCCTCACCAAGGAAACCTGCCTGGAAAGAGGATCATCCCGACTGATATTTTCTGAAGAAGAGGGGATACACCCTACCTCGGAAAAATCAGGGATCTCCCTCTCACAAGAAGACAAAGAACGAGTCGTATTGTTCTCGCGGTCGTTCTCCGTCGCCCAGATCAAGACAGGAGAGATAACTTTCCCCTCGTCACAAGAGAAACAATCGTTTCATCTCCCTTTCTCTCGACCAGAACGACGAAGACGAGCATCACGACCCTCTGTGTCGGGCTATCATGGACATCCTTATTTTGTCCAGTCTAGAGAAACCCCCCAGGATCGGTTAGTACGACGACACCACTGATCTTGACGAACATATAGAGAACATTGATGCCTTGCTCGATTATTGGGGAGTTCGTGGGGCCATCAAATGCCGCCTATTTCCTATGACCTTGAGGAAAGGGGCCATGGCGTGGTATAAAAGTCTTCCCGACGGATCAGTCACATCCTAGAAGCATCTGGGGAGATTATTCTCCAAACACTTCACCGCCTTCTGATGCCACCTAAAGTCAGAGGCATCCCTAGAAGCCATCATTCAGGGCAAAGAAGAATCTCTCTGAGCATATATCGAGAGGTTAAACCAAGAAGCCGTCCAAGTCTCAACGACATACGATATTAAAAAATATCTCCTCGAAAGAGGACTACACCCTCGTAGCGACTTCACGAAGGCTGTAGGTATCGAAACACCCTTAACAATGGATGATTTCCTCATAAAAGCCCAGGCATACATCCAATACGGGGAAAAGGAAGCCGCAAACTCTGCTCGCGACACCTGACACAGGGAGAATGTCAAGAGCTCGAAGACTGAAGATCCCTCGACATCCCGTCAAGGGGGAGAAAGAATGCGAGAAGACAAACTTCGTGATTCGAGAGACCACAAGGGACCGGTGGGTCAATTCATTGACTACACCCCTCTCCCCATTTCTCGGGAGCGTATCTTGACCGATTGACCGAACTTCGAGTTTAAACAAGGAGGAGTACGCTTTCCTCGACAGGCCCCGGCAAGTCAGGGATAGATAAAAGTAAATATTGCATACTTCACAAGAGTCACAGACTTGTGATGGACGACTGTATCCATCTAAAGGATGCAATTGAGATCCTGATCAGGGACGACCATCTCAAACAGTACAAGAAGAAAGAGTCTGCAAAAGAAGAAACCCCCCGTCCAACAAGGTCGAGGATGAAAAGTATGTTGAAGAGTCTTTTACGCCTGTAGCAATGAGCATATCCAAGTCGGGAGACTTCTTCTTTCCCGACCTAGATGTCACCCCTACATACTTCGCCGCTCACAACCCTTGGAAGTCCTTCCCAATGGCCATGGTCATCTCCGGTGGATGGTTTACCAAGAACTCCATCAGATCAATCAAAAGAAGATTTGACGATCTTGTCAAAATGAGTTTAGATCAGGGCGCCACCCTAGACAAAATCCAAGGCAAGTCTCATCCATTGGCCTTCTACAAGGAAGAGCTACTTGGGGGCGCCCCCAATGCAAATATCCCTCTATTTGTGCGTGCTTGAATGACTAACTTCAATGTTAGGCGCGTATTGGTCGACCAAGTAAGTTCGGTCGATATCATGTATACTTATCTCTTCCGGACGTTGCAACTCAACGAGATCCACCTGACTCCCTACCTCGGCTCAGATCTGTAGGGGTTCAACGGCTCCACGACGAAGCCATAGGGATACGTTAAGATGATTGTAACTTTTGGGGCCGTAGAGATCGGCAGGTCGATCAAAACACAATTTTTGGTCGTCGACTGCTCTTCTCTATATTAGTGTATTTTCGGTCGGCCCACTCTTGTCGAGCTAATTGTTGTGCCATCCACGGTACACTTGAAGATGAAATATTATACGGCAGGCGGGAAGGTGGAAACTTCGCACGTAGACATCCAAGTTGCCCGAAGATGTTTCGAGGCATCAGCAAAGGGCATGAACTCCATCAACCTCCAACCCCAGACCAAAGGCAGAGTCAACCTTTGAGAAATATCTCATAAGCCAGAACCCCTCCCTCGAGTCGACATCATCGACCTCGACAATTGTCTGGGGCTGGAGGACTTGGCTGAGAAAAGAAGGAAAGGTAAAGCTTCTATGGTTGAAGAAGATTCTCCCACTTCCAACAATTCGAGAGGATCCTCAAAGCAGCACATGCGCCCAATCCCAGACGGGGATTTCGAGCTCGTTCCACTCGGTCACGACCCTAATAGAGGAGTCAAGATTGGAGCGGACCTCCCAGAGTTAGCTCAAAACTAGCTCAAAGTCTGCTTAAAGGATAATGTCGACCTCTTCGCCTGGAGCGCGGCCGAAATGCCTGGTCTCGATCCATAAGTCGCATGTCACCATTTTACCATTGATTTTGCCCTTAAGGTCGTAGCACAACGTAGGCGAAAGCAGTCCCCAAAAAAAACCGAGGTTGTAGAGCAAGATGTTAGGGACCTTTTAGAGGCCAATTTTGTATCGGAAGCCCAATATACTCGCCCTGACCATCTTAGCTAGCCTGCTTTTGTGTTAGTAAAATGAAGCAAATAAGTTATAAGGGAAAACGAAAATTATAAATTATTTAAAATCAAAACGTGCGCGGTCAAGTTCACGTTCTTCTTCGTTTTGAATTTTTGAAAACCAGTTACCCACGGCTTGTTCGCGGGTATCCGAGTTTACCCACAGCCACATCTTCGATCCTGCAAATAAACACCAATTGAGGCAAACTAAAAGCCCAGATCAACTACAAACAACCTCACAAGTCAAAAGCACATGTTAATTTATTCTAAAAACGCTCCTAACTGGGGCTTCAAAAAGCTTGGCCGCGAAACCCTAACAATGGTGATTCACCATTCCTACATCAATATTCAAAATTAATGATTCAAATACGCTCTAAACAATCATATGAACATGAATATATGCTTAGATTTCATTTATAATGCATGAATCATGGAAATCGAAACTTGAAAAAAAGTAAGCAAACCGTGAGTTGGTTAGGGTGATTTTGCGTGCTTCAAGGCTTGGTGATGATTGGAACACCTTCCTAAGATGTCGAGGATGCTCGTTTGATCCTCAAAGGTGGTTGAAAGAGGCTGCAAGGTTGAAACCGAAGTAAATTTTTCTTCAAGTTTTTTGCACTTTGTTAGGGTTCTTGGAGGCAAGAATTTCGTTGTGTTTGGCATTTGGGATCAGTGTATATATATAATAGATGGAATTAGGTCAATAATCTTGAAGAAAACATATGTCAATCAATGCAAGATTATTTTATTTGAATCAAATCAAATTTTGCCTTCTTTGAATCAATTTCAATCAATTCTCTTGCCTAATCAAGCAAATTTCGAAATTGACAGCTTGTATGGCTTGCTTGGACCTCAAGAATAATAAAAAATCAACCTTGCACTTAATGTTTGGATTTTATATCTTTTATTTTAATTGAATTGGATTTAAATGAATAAAAATCCAAAATAAATAAAATAAAAAGCACAAGGGCGTGGCACTGGGCTTGGAGGTTCTTGTTTAGATTAGAAACAAGTTTGAATCAAGAAAACTTAGGCCCATTTAGAAAAAAATTCATTTTTCTAAGTATTTCTCTTCATGCACTTCCTCAAAATATCAAACTTGCACAACTTGTATCTTGCTCAATTTTCAACTTTTTGGGGTGTTTTTGGACATTTTAGAAAGTTCAAGATGTCCTCTAAACACTAATTTTTGTTTCATCTTCATTTAAGTTTCCATGTCCATGTACACTTCTTTGCAAAAAGATGACTTTTAGAAGGACCTATAATATTTTGATCCATAACTCTCAAATGATGCATTTTTGGCCAACGCTTATGAGACATGAAGTTGTAGAGAATTTAATTCTCTTCAAAATGAGATTTTTTGGAAAAATTTCTGATAAAGTATGTGAAAGTTATGCCTGGTCAAAGTTTTGTTGACTTTTTTGTCCAAAAACCCTAATTTGGAAACTTTGACTTTTGATCAAATCTTGACTTTTCTTGATGAATCATGATCAACCCCTGATCATATGATGAATATGACTTCAAAATATTGATGTTGACCAAAAATGATGAAGTTTGACTGTATGTTGACCACAATTGACTTTTTGTCCAATACAGTTGATTTTCAACCATCTGAGTAATTGGATGAGCAATTTAGACTTGTAAGGCTTGGAACTTGATATGAGGATTCTCTGAGGTATATGGTGAGATATGATGACCACTTGAAGCATTAGAAATACATCTTGACTTGAGAATAGCAAAACCCTAGTTTGAATCGATTGATTAGGAGAGGGTTTGTGTGACACCCCAAATTAATTCAAATATTAGATAATTAGGAATTTAATTATTTATTTAATTAAAGGCTTGATTATTTATATTTTTGGATTTAATTGGATTATTTAAAGAAAAGAGTGGCTGGGTGGTGTGAAGAGTAATTAGAGGGTGTGAGGAGTAAATTACTCTACTCTTACTAATTACTAATTATTGTATTTATTGGAATAAATAAAAGGAATATAAAAGGGAAAAGAAGAAAAAAAGGTTATTTTGGAAAAGTTATTTCACGTGGAATTGGAGAAGAGAAGAGAGAATAAGCCAACGCCGGGAAAGTCGAAGATCATCGCGAGGTAAGGGGTGATTTCATTCGATTTTAATGTCTTATGGGTTTTGGGAATCAATTGAATGATTGGGTATGTTAGGAAATTTGATTTAGGTAATTCTAGGTTTGTAGGATTCATCCCTATTTGTGTCGGATTATAGGATTGTGAACCATTAGTGTGTCAAACAACTAATAGGAAAGATGAAATAAAGATGTATGATGTTGTATTGGTGTATAATGGATGCATTTTGGTGTTCCTAATGTTGCAATTCGTATGAGAATGATTGGATGTGATTTGGAATGCATAATGCTGTCAAAAATAGCAGTTTTTGATTCTGCAGGTCGTGGGAACCGGTTACTCCCAGGGAGGAATCGGGTTCCCAGTTCAAAATTTTCAAAATTGGCCATTTTTCAACGTGGGAACCGGTTCCCAGTATGGAGGAACCGGGTTCCCCATACAAATTTCCAGGAGCGTGACTTTTTGAAAAGGTGGGAACCGGGTTCTCCCAGGGAGGAACCGGGTTCCACTGTGTTGGTTTCCAAAACACTTAAAACTTTAAAAATTAATATTTTCTAAACCGTAACTCCGATTCGAGTGCCGTTTTCGGCAGTATTTCTTAAATTAAAAGTACTATCTTATAAAAAGAGAAAAATATTATTTTGTGAAAATTATTTTAAAAGAGTCGAGTTCCCGATTTTTGAAACGTTGATAGTTTAAGGACGAAGGAGAATGGGTTCTGGATTGTCTGATTTAAATGAATGAGGAATAATGCTTACAATGTTGTGTTTGATATTCATTATGATTGAATGTGATACATTGGTGATTGGCATTATGTGAATTATGTTGAGATCATAATCTGTGAATTAATGTTGCATGCTTTTATGATGCATGCATAAGCATTGTTTATGGTTCATTCCCATTGTGTGGAAGTGAACTTGCAGAGCCAATAAACTTACCAGGATTCAGAGGTAGTGAGGTTAGATTCTTGACCCAGTGGTTATGGGAGAATCATGGATTAAGATTCTTGACCCAGTGGTTATGGGCGAATCATAAATTGCCGCTGTTTTCCGAGTGTGATGGAACAGTGGGTGAACTAGGTTCACGTTTGGTACCACATGCATAGAGTCTGCATTGCATATGGGGTTGTAACATGCTAGGATGGTTTTCAGTGTTACAATTTCCATTGATTGTTTATTTGCATAATGGATTGCGTGCAATGTTTTATGAACTGAATTGTGATCATGTATTTGGATAATGGACTAACGTATCAAATTATTCAGTTGTATTTAAAAATGTATAATGCATTTTATATTGAATAGAAATCTCACCCTTACTTTAATGATTTCAGATTTGAAGTGATTAGCTGCTTGGAATCGGTGAGGATAACTTCTAGAGTTGAGTCATTTAGTTAATTCGCGTGTCAGTGTCGTGCTCTGGTAGATGTAACACTAGGGAAACGCTTGATTTGAAATTCTTTATGGATATTAAATAATAATTTTGGTTAATGTTTCGATTTATGTCCTGGAATAATTATGAATGATGTATTCAGGATTTGTTATGTTTCATTTCCGCTGTTAAACATAACCTTAAGTCTATTTTATTTAATAATTTTTCTTCAGTGAAAGCATGACAACTGTGTGGTTATAATTTGAATTATATTTAAAATTGTGACGCCTCTCGATATGTGATAAATACTCTGATTATTATTTATAAATCGCGGGTAATTAGAAGAGGTGTTACAGTTTGTTTGGTCAACCCTTGTGAAATCCTTGAGAATTGTCTTGAGAAGTAGGAGGGCAAATTTTGGGGTATAACACTATCCAAAGAGAGGTTACCTTAAGGCTATAGATCACTTTTAATCGCTTTATCTGTGCTTTGTATGCTTTACTTTTAAAGGTTGCTTGGGTATTATATTTGTGGGGGATCCTATACCCCATATCCAGGATTCCTTAGGTAAGTAGCAATAGATCATCGCGACTGTCCGACATAGACCGAAACGGTTAAAATGATGGCTATGGTTAGTGCGACACCTTGGATGTCCTAATGTTCCTCATGTTCAGCTGAGGAAATATTTGGCATCTATGTGGTGTCATCAACCACTAACTAAACTTTTAGAACCCTAATTGACCCATCTTGGCCATTAAAAGGTAGTGAGATAGCCGACTTTGGTGCAGACTGAGGTTGGTTGATACTCGATGCTACGCTCATTGAGATTCGACTTTCGGGTTGTTTCGGTCGACCATTTGGTAGTCGTATTGAAATAAAGCCTACGAGAAAGATCAGTGATATGAGATTCCTAGTACCTGGTGTTGTTCGTATATTTCATAAACAAGTTTTTTTAATTATCGTCTCCACAAGGATTGATGTGATATTACCGTCGTTCAATAGTTAAAGCGTATTTTAAGATGTGGTAACATAAGGGTTTTGTTTCCTAACTACAAGTATCATAAATTTCAATCAAATAATTTTAGTTTCCTTTTCAAAAGAAAGATGTTTGGATTCAAGAGAGTTTTGAGTGGTTTTCAATTGATAAAAGCATGTCAAGATTAGTTTCATTAATCTAGACTCATATAAGTTCAATTAATCAAGCGGATGAACTCGTTGATAATCGATATAATTACGTATCCTCTCAATATTGTTGATTTCAAACCAAGATTGTGAGTTTTATCATGTAAATCTTTAGATAATTTCTCACTATAACTATTGACATGATAATCATTAAGTTCAATACAAGTAAACACTAGCTCACAAATCTATCTATAGCATTTGTTCATTAGTGGAAGAATATCTTAGGTCAACTTTAAAACATATTCTTCAATCATGATTCAAAGCATCAAAAGATAGTAGAATAAATATATTCAACATATATATATATATCATCAACCAAGTTCATACACCAAGATATCAAAAGAAATACATAAAGGTTAGGTTAACTACCTCTAATCTTGAGACGAATGGAGCTTAGCTACTCATTCTCATGGTAGCTTCACTTGCAAGATTTTTAGAGATGATGATGAACATCGAAGAAAAATCAAGAAGAACAAGATTCTAGTTTTTTAATTCTTAGTTTACAATGATGATGATGATAAATGAAGAAGGAGTATGTTCTTGGTTTTCTAGGACAGATTAGGAGTTCAAATCAGAGAGTTGGTGAGAAAAAGATCTAAGCATGGGTCATTGTCCTTTTTCTGATATTGCAGACAGCACTAAGCCTGCTCACCACGCTAAGCGCTCTCATGCTATAACCGCGCTAAGCGCGCCCTGAAGCATGCTCCTTCTTCCAAAAATTGTTTGAACTTGCTCCAATATCTCTACAAGCTTCCTTGAATCCAAGCTTGAAGGAATAAATACCAAAAACCTACAATGTAAATATAAACAAGTTAAATAATATATTATAAACAAAAACTAAATAAAAACATAAATATATCAAAATACTATATTAAATACTACTAATTAATCAAAAGACATTGTAAAGGACCACAAAATGATCTACAAAATATCTACATTTTGGTCCTTAACATAACTCTTTCTTTGTTGTTGGTGGTTTTGTCTCCATAATCGCCTTCGTCTTGTTCTTGTTTATTTTGATTCCCTTCTTGTGGACCATAAAGCCCAGGAAATCACCAGCCTACACAAAGAAGACACACTTAAGAAGATTCATCTTTACGCCATGTTTTCTCATTCTTTTGAATGATTGGCGAAGATGATCTAAATGACTCTCATCCGATACATATTTTATTACTATGTCATCTATGTAAATTTGCATGAAGGATTCAATGAAGTCATGAAATATAGAGTTCAATGCTCTTTGATATGTTTCCCCAACATTTTTTATCCCAAAGGGAATAACTACCCATTCATAGGTGCCAATGAAGATTTGGTTATATCCAGAATATCCATCTAACATACTTAGGTATTCGAAACCTGCAGCTGAATCAATTAACATTTCTGCTATAGGAATGGAATACTCATCCTTATGGGTTGCAGCATTTAAATCCCTAAAGTCTATGCAAATTATTAAAGAACCATTTTTCTTAATAACGGGAACTATATTAGAAAGCCATTCGACATACCTTGTGGTCCTTATGAACTTGCAGCGAAGGAGTCTCTCGATCTCTGCTTTTATCTTCGAGAGGATTGCTGGTGTGAACCTTCGAGGCATCTACTTGATGGGTTTCTTACCATCCTTGATCGGAAGCCTATGTTCGACCAGCTCTCTCTTCAAATCAGGCATTTCGTTATAATCCCAGGTGAAGCAGTCTCTGTTCTGTTTCAACACTTTGATCAACCTGCTATTTAAACTTGGGCTGAGTTTGCCACTGATGCATGTTACTTTCTTTTCGACGTTGTCTCCTATATTGATTTCTTCGAGTGGATCCTGCGCCAACATCTTCGCGCTTGTCATTTATGGATCCCTTTCGAATCCCAAAGGCTCTTGATCATAGATTGCATCCAGCCTCTGGTCTAATGGTTCTGACACCTGTCCATCGAAGGGTGGAGACTTGTTGCATTCCCTAGAACTTGTTGCATTTGTTTGTTTTTTTGTTTTTATCTCTTTATCTATAGCTTCGATGGCCATATTTTTTACTTCGGCTTCGAGAGCCGTCTTCATTTTATTTTCAACCAAGTAGGCCGAAATCCTTTCGAAAAAGGAAGACACAGTCATAACTAACGTCTTCATCTTCCCAGCCAGTTGGTCGTACACCTGAAGTTCCTTCGACTTCCTCTCCATCCCACGTGATCTCTCTATCCCATTGGAACCCATTAGGGTGAAGAGTTAGGAAGTATAAAGCGTTCTTGTTGGATTCAAACGCCTCCTCTACTAGGTTGCATGGCCCTATATTGGCCATATTTCTGTCGAAATTCCTCTTATCCACATGATTCACTTCTTCCATATAGTAGCTTTGATCAGATTCTATGCTTTCCACTATTCCATCATCCCTCCATATTATCAATCTTTGGTGCATAGATGAAGGGACTGCACCTACTCCATGGATCCATTCCCTTCCCAATAGCAGATTATAATTTTCCTTAGAGGCAATTACCATGAACATTTTTGGCCTTGTAATGGAGCCAACAGTTAGGTTTACTTCTACTACGCCCAGAGTTTGTCCTATCTTTCCTTCATAATTGGATAAAACCATGTTGTGAGGCTTAATGTATGAGTCGAACATACCAATTTTCCTCAGCATGAACCGAGGCATTAAATTTACAGTCGCACCTCCGTCTACCAAGACCTTGTTTATTCCAACCTGATCCACTTTTGCTCGGATGAATAATGGCTTCAAATGGTTCTTCATTCCTGTGTCTGGACTTTCGAAGAAAGCATTCTACTCTTCGACTGCTCCATTATTCATGACATAGTAACACACAGGTATGTGTTTTGTCATTTCTTCTTCATCATTTTCCTCACTTACATCTACTTCAGTGTCTTGGTTATATTCATAGGGTAATACAGATACAACGTTACAATTAACATTAAAAGAGGACTCTCCTTATGATTCGAAGTCGTCCGTCAGTATTTCTTCTTCGTTCACAGCTATTTTTTTCACTCTCTCTTCACTGGTTTCCTTTTTGGGTGAAAAAAGTCTTCTGGTTACTGGAGGTTTTCCCCTAATCTAAATTATGGATAATGGTCGTTTCGTACTTGATTCTCCTACTTCCTTCGATTTCAATTCCCTTTCAACTTTTGTGTTCCTCTGATGCCTTCGCCATTGAGATCTGGACATGGGGTTTTTACCCTTGTAGTTCTCTAGTCTAATTTCCTCTCTTTTTGCCATGTTGAACTGCTTCCTGTACGCCATTGCGCTCTTGCCCCCTTGATCGAAACTCCTCCATATTCCTTTTCCTTTGTCTGATTCGCCTTGAGCCATCTATCAGTGGGAACCTCAGCAGGTAACTTAAAGGTAAATCTTTTTTCTCCCCTAGGATAGGGACTGTCAGGCCTTCTTTGCATGTTTCTTCCACCAACATCAGGGTTCGAAGGCGTTCCGCCTTGGTGACTCTAGCAGGGTTCAGAGGGAATCCTTTCGAAGGCTTCAGCCATCTCCCGGTCATAAACAGCAGCACATCTTGGGCACATCAAACATTTTGTCCCAATCTTATGGCATCAAACCAGAAATCCTAACAAACTCTCTCCAGTTCTTGGATACAACTTAAACAATTGATTATCTTCTATCCAATTGACTCCTGCTCATGCACGTTGAGCCCTTTCGAATTCAGCAGCGACTCTTTGATTGCATATTATGCTACATCTTAGGCACAACAACATATCCTGATTCCTCCTATGGCAGTGGAACAGGTAATCACGCAAGATGACATCTTTCTTTGGGTAACCTCCCCTCATATGTTCTCCTTCCATTTCTAGGCATCTTTTGACCTCTTCCATTTCTGCATGAGGCTGCTTGAAGTCAACCATGTGCATACCAAAAGCCAGACCTTCAGTGATCTGGACATTCTCAAATTTCGCCCTAAGGCCTTCACTAGCCTCAACCATTTTCTTATCAGCAACAGTTGAGTCTTCAGTAGCCCTCATTGAAGCATCAGATAGCTTCAATAGAATCACGTTTAGAAGACCCTCAACAGTCTTCACCTTATCTCCAACTATCACGAAATTTCATCCTCTTCGAATTCATCATCTTGTTCAACATTCTTTCCAACAACTTCCACCATGTTCACATCCAATGATTCAATGTAATTGGTTTCAGCCATCAACAAAGGGTCTGTATCAACCTTCATAGAGTTCTTTGTTTTGACAGCAAACTTGAGTCTTCCTTCCTTGATATCGCTTTGAATCAAATCTCTGAAAAGAAAGCACTGTGAGGTTTTATGGCCTTAAAAATTATGATATTTGCAAAAGCCTCTCTTCTTACATTGTTCCAACGGAGGAATTTTAAAATTATGAGGCACTATCAATTGGCCATCTTTGACAAGTAAATCAAATATCTCATCACATTTAGTTATGTCAAACGTGTAGACTTTCTTAGGGAATTTATCATTTTTCTCATTTTCGACAGGATTGTTTCCATTCGAAGGGACCAGAACTTTGCAAGAATAAGGGGGTGCTTGCTTTAATTCTGCAAGATCCACTTCGAGTTGATCGAATCCATAAGGATCCTGATACTCGTCTGAATTTTCTTCTTCAGCCTCTATGTAGGCTATTCTTTCTTTCTTATCATTCTTACTAGCCCTAGCCTTTTCAGCCTTTAGTCTCTCTACTTGTCGAACTCTATCTTCTAGTTGAGCCATATCTCTTAAGTATTGTGTATCTTGTTTCTTTCTAATAGAATAATCTAGGCCACCAGCAGCCATTTCGACCAATTCATGTTCAGGGACCACAGTGAAACATCTAGACTTTAAGAGGCGGAACCTATTCAAATAGTCATCTATTGGTTCTGTGAATTTCCTCTTAATGCTTACTAATTCCTTTAGACTTATCTTAGATTGGCCCATGTAAAATTGTTCATGGAATAACCTTTCTAAATAGGGCCAAGTATCTATGGACCCTAGGGGGAGAGTTGTGAACCAAGTGAAAGCATTTTTAGTCAGAGAACTTGGAAAATATTTTATCCTAAGGTTTGCATTATTTACCAAATCTTCAGCTTCGGTTAAGTATCTCGCTATATGTTCAATTGTCAATTCACTTGTGTCTCTAGTGAATTTTATAAATTTAGGGACTTTACAACCCCTATGCAACTCAGATTGTAAATATAATCTACAATAGGAGACGTGTAATTTGGTCTCCTAAATCCTAAGTTTAAACCATTTTGGGTCATGATTCTTTCGATCATGGCATTCAGATTATTTTCTGCCACCATATTATCATTTCTAGCCCTATGAACAACTTCGTCTGCATTTTGTTCCCTACTTACCATCATTATTCTTCTAGGTTGTTCCTCTTGTATTTCCTGAACTTCTTGTTGCCTTAATCTTGCCCCTACATTTCTTAGAGATGTGGGAGAAATTCAATAGATGAGTGAAGAGTTCTCCATTTTACAAATGAGAGGATCTCTTCCCAAGATTGTATGAAGTTGTTGTCCAATAGACCATGATATATGACAAAATGTGTCAGATATTTTTACTCTACCCCACGTTGTTATTTGTTTATCTATTTAAAAGACACCCTTTTCCCATTTCTTTTAATCCAAAGGCCCAGCCTCAACAAGTTGCCTTCTGACTTTGTCTCTAGTTTTTTCTTTCTTTGTAAACACAAACAAACAAACATGTCCTCTCTCTTCTCCAATGGCAAATCCAATTTCTCTTCGGAGATTCCCACCATCAAGTTCACCAAACTCTTCATCAATGGACAATTTGTTGATTCTCTTTCAGGTTCTTCACTAATTCTTTAATCTACATCTTCTCTTCTTTTTCTTCTATAATTTTCCTTTATGTCAATTTTTAGTTTAATTTTCATTGCTTCTCAAGCTTATCATACTTTCTACTCCCATACTTTTATTTTCCATTATGGTGTTTATTATAGAATTAATAAACTTTATTATTCTTAATATAATATTTTTGCTAATATCACTGTTAATCTTTTCATGTATTCTTTTTATGATAAAGAATTAAGAATAATTTGTACCAAAAAAACATCATGGATGTTTAAAATGATAAATAACAAAAGTGTTTGTGCATTGAGTTTAATGAAATTTAATCAAATCCAATACTCTAATTAATTAATGGTTTTTGATTTAGTTTTATTGTTCAACCTTTAATTTTTAAAAATTTCAATTAAACTAGATCAACTAAATCATCAATATCAATTGGTATGAGTTGAATTCGCATATCATATAAAAAATCACTTTTAATTTTCAAATAAAAGTGGTCCAACGAACGTAAAATAAATAAATTGAATATCATTTTGTCCCATCGAAGTATTTTCTTTTTAATTTTTTTTGTTAAATCTTTTCACATCGAATCACGATATTAGACTGCACACAAAATTAGACTTATTGCATAGTTTCAACTTCAATGTATGAAGTCATGAGATGACATAGGCTAGATAAGAATTGGCTTCAACCATAATTTACTCATTCTTATATTATGCTATATTATAGTTGAGCCTACACTTAGAGTATTCAAAATAAATCCATAAATTTAAAGTGAATAAAGACTTTTACATAGTATTGCCCCTAGATAATAAAATACAATAAACAAAGCTATCTTTTTGTCTTTAGTTTTGTTTGAGTTTTGAAGTGTTCTAGTTTTGGACAGAATAAAATATGTAAAATGTAGATTAGTGCTTTGTATTTATGCCTTTTATGATACTCTCTCCAGCTCTTTTTATAAGATATACTTTATCTTTTTAAAATTTTTAAATAATTAATGTATTTGATATGTAAATAGATATATTCATTATTTAATAAATTTAAAAAAATATGAAGTATTCCTTATAAAAATAATCGACGAAAAGGAATTTTTGTTATACTAATATGGAGAATACCAATACTCAATCAATTAGGGATGGCAACGGGGCGGGTCAGAGGCGGGTTTAAGCACACCTAGACCTGCATCCGCCTCCCAGATCCAGACCCGCACCCGCACCCGTTCGGAGTTAAAATTTGTTCACCCGTCCCTACTCCCAACAAAAAACGGGTTTACCCGCACCCGTCCGAATAAAATTTTTATTTTATTTTTAAATTTATATTTTTTTTAATAAAATTAAAAATAAATAATTAAACTAAATACTTAATTATTTTAAAAGTATTTTTCAAGTTTGATAGTTTTATTTAAATTTTAATTTCAAAAAAATAAATAATAATTCTAATAAACATAATATTATAACATTAAAAAGTATAAAAAATGTAAATAAATAATAAAATTATTAAAAACAAATAAAATAAATTTAGTTGACGGGTGCGGGACGGGTTTTACCATCACCGGTTACGCACCTGCATCCGTAAATAAAAAACGAGTTTTACCCGCACCCGCACCCGCCCCCAGTTAAACCGAGTTTTTCCCACTAATTTCAGAGCGGGAGCGGGCGGACCCAACGTAGCCGGGTTTATTTATCATGCCTACTATCAATATCATAACTTTTTAACATAACATGAGTTATGGACCACTAAGATTCCATTCATTTTCTTAAGAATTTAGAGTGGTAATGCAAAAGCCAAAAAAAAGAAAAAAATAAGAAAATATACGATGTTGAATTTGATTAATGTATTATTTGTCGGTTATTTTATAGTTACCTTTATTATGATTTTAATCTTTTATTTTATCTTATGTTTATTTATTAGGAAAAGAATTTGAGACGATAGATCCAAGAACTGGAGAAGTGATAGCAAAAATTGCAGAGGGAAGAAAGGAAGATATTGATGTTGCTGTGAAAGCGGCACGTGTCGCTTTCGATGATGGTCCGTGGCCTAGAATGCCCGGTGCGGTACGTTGTCATTTCTCTTTCACTAATAGTAATATCTTTTAATTTATTTGGAAAAAGAATTATTTTCTTATCTGTCACTTAACACGTCTCACATAAATTAAAATTGTATTTAAAATAAAAGTTATTATTTATTGGGTTAGATATATTTTTGATAGCTATAAATATTTTAAATTTTTATTTTTAGTTTTTAATAAAAAATTATATCTTTCAATATTTGTAAAAAATTTATTCATACAATTTTAATTTTTGTTATTTTCTAAAATTTTAAAAATTATTTGAATTTATTAATAATTTTTTATACATTTTAAAATATTATAATTTTTTTATCAAACTTTAAATTTTATAAAAATAAAATAAATTAAATATAAATTTAAAAATTTTAAAAAATATTGAATATTGATTAAAATAATAAAGATCTCAATTTAAAAAAATTGATTTTAAAATAAGACTAAAATTAACAATAAGACTAAAATTACACTAATTTAACAATAAGACTAAAATTACGTACATTGTTATTTCACACGAACTAAAATATACGAAAAAATTTATAATTTATAAAATCAAAAACATATTTAATCTTTGTTTATTTATAAAATCTCGATTGTATAAAAAATTATTTAGAAGATACTATCAAATCAAATAGTAAAATACACATAAATATTTTATTATTATTATTATAAAACAACTTATATAATAAAATACTTTTATATAATAATATTATTATGGTAGGCACGGAATGAATAATCGACACTCCTTTTGATATTTCAACTATATATGAGTTATAATAAAAAAATAAGACGAATCTTTCAAAGAAATAATCTTACCTTGGCTGATGCAAGCAAGTTAGAGTATATCAAAATTGTTGTATAGACTTTTATAATATCGAAATTGTTGAAATCTCAACCCTTAGAGTCGGTAGTATTCTATTTATTTATTGAGAAGAAAAGTCGGTAATATTTTACCCGAAGAATAGACTTTTATTTCTCTTAACATTTTATGTATAGTTTTTTCTAAAACGTGTTCTGAAAAACAATAAAATATGTAGAATTTGAAATGAACTTATATGTCAAGGTAAACATCACATTTATTGACTTCTTATCTTCTTCAGTGAAGGGTTTAATTGTTATGCAATGGAAATGTATGGATTTTTTTAGATTATCAATATATCAGAATCACAATTATAATACTTAAAAATATTAAATATAAATTTAATATTTATAATAAATAAACAGTTAGTTGATAATGTAAAATTTATTTGCACTATTTTAATTACATTCTTAATTAAATCAATATATTTATAGTTAAATCAATATCCTCGTGTATTTGTTTAGTACGTACAACCTTATCTTTTGAATGGTTCCAACCTCCGACAAAAATTAGATTATCAAATTTGCAAAAGCTAATGTGTGTTATTATTTATAAAAATATTCTTTTGAGATTCATAAATTTAATTTATTAAAATTTTAAATATAATTTTATTACACATATTTTTACTAATTATAATATCTTAATATGTGTCATACAGACACGTGTTAGTACGACCCTATCAAATATAATGGTCTTTCCAACAATTTTATAAAAATTGTGAATTTCTTAACCCATCTCATAAGGGTGGGATGCGTCCCGTGAAAATCCTAAGATGTCCTTCACAAAACGGAAAATTTATTTCTGATACGCACCATTTTCTGAAATTTTTGAGTGAAATCAGAAGTATATCTCTAGTTCGTTATCGGAAATAAAAATTCGATTTTGGGCATGACAGTTCGCAGAAAAAACTAACTAAACTTTAGAATTTACATTTGTTATTCAAATAAAAATCATGCAATTTTTAAATCGAATTAAAGCCCATAAATATTATCCAAAATAAATTTCATAATAATAGTATTCATAATACAGATCCGGTACAATACGAAATAAAAAAAGAAGTCAAAATACAATCAAAATAAACTATCGCATACGACGGAGCTGGCTTGTCATCCTTGAGGCGTTCCTTCACTACCTCTTGTAGACCAGGGCACCCTGAGCCTCCGTCATGATGGCCTCTAAAACACCTCTGACATCGGATCCGTCAGAAAACAACCCTCTATCGATGTCATCCCTAGCAAGCTCTATGATACTGCGGAACCTAGGCAACACGTCTTGGGCATATCCCTTGTCGTATGCTCCTTCTCCAGGATCTCCTGATGAGCCGACTTGGGTAGGTCCTCTGGAGCCTCCTGTATCAGGTATGGATGGGAAATCCTGAAGAACCACAACATGTAACCGTACACGTAACTCCAGTCGTCTGGAGCCACTGTACTCCTAGCCTCCTCAGGGACGAGATGACTCTCAAGATCATCAAAAATCTCATCCATCTCCCTCCTTTTCACTGTTGGAGGAGCAGATAAAGCAGGATGCCGAGGAATCGTCTAAGTATAGTCGAACTGACGCATCACTCGCTCGGGCATATAAGCAGCAGTCTTCCGAGTACCACATGTCAACCATCATGTAAACAAAGACACCTCATCAAAAGCTATCGTCTCGCGGTGATCGGCATAGTCACTGGAGTGGATGTCCTCATGCACAATCTGGTCCAGATAAACTCGATATACAAGTGTCGCCTAGTTGCCTCTGAGCGGCTCATATGCACATGCACGAGACATCTGCTCGGTATAACCCTCAGCAAATGACCATTTTGAAATTTGTGGGAAGTGTTGTAGGATTCATTCCTGAAATGTCAAAATTATATCAATTAGTTTCAAAATAAAATAATTAAAAAAGGAATCTAAGAGAAAAAAATTATACCGTCAAAAGAGTCATGTTGTCGATGATCTGCCTCGTCTTTCACCTAGCCGCCTCCGTCAACTTGGTATACAAGTAAACCAAGAGAGCAGCCCCTAAGTTCCACCCACTGACCTGCTCTATATCAGCAAAAAATTTGAGGTACATAACGTCAGTGTAGGTTGCACTGGTGTCCACAAAAATCTGGGTCCCAACAAGATAAAAGAGGTATGCTCTCATGGCATACCCCCTGTGAAGTGTAACATGTTCGGGATCACCATCAGCAGCAGTAGCAGGTGCAATCTCCTGATCAACACACTGTTAGAATTCATAATATTATTCATAATATAACATAATTAATAAATGTCACCCATAAATGTATTTTTCGTACCTCTTCATCCCATAAATGTTTGGCCACATGGGTGAAATAAAGCACGAGCACAAATAAGTCAGAAGGCCCCCTCCAAAGACCTGAGGGACCTCAGGTCCCACCTGAACCTCGGGTGGCCCTGGTACTGGTACCTGATGTACTAGGGGTGTAGGATCAGGTCTCATTTCAGATGTCCCCCTTGTGTAGTAGATGTGGATCCCGTCTCAAAAATCAGTGGTGGTGAGGATGGTGACGATGTGCGTCTGCAGTATGACGGAGACGGGGAGTGCTGGACTGGAGACTCTCATTTGCTACGGGAGGAAGAAGTAGAAGGTGTGGAATTGGAAGGAGCAGAATGGACCTCAGACATAGCCTGTCCGGATGTCAATGGAGCCTGTGTGGCCTGAGTCCTCGGAGGCTGTGTGGTCTGACTCCTCTCTCGCTGCAAAGAAGCATGATGTGTGACTCGGCCATGCCTCAAACGTGATTCTCGCTCAGACATATCTCCTATAGAAGCAAAAACGAAACGTTAGCATATGACTCATAAAGAAAAAAAAATGAAAAAAAAATTATGCAGAGAGATACCGAAAATTTATTTCTGATTTTGTTCATCACATGAAATCGAAAATAAACTTCTGGTTTCCTCTGCGAAACAGAACAGCAGTCATCACCATCCCAAAATCCCAAATACCTCAAAATAAACGGATTGATCGTCAAAAACAATTTACAAATAGTATTATAATGACTCCTAATTATGTAAACTACAAAAAACAACACATTTAAAGCTCTATTTCACTAATTTCAATCGATTTTAATAAACTCTAAAAATGTGTAAATCACTTATTTGATTGACTGAGAGTTGGTTGTTGCTTGATTGATTCTTTTACTTGTTGTATTTAAGCAATGCTTGATGACTTGTGTTGATTGTTTGAGAGAAAAATTGATTTTTGTGAGAAGGGTTGAGAGGGTTTTGAGAGAGTTTGTTTTTAAAAATTTTGCTGTTATGGGAAGGGGAAAGATTCTGGCCCAAATAAGTAAATTTCTGATTTGGACCCAACCTGAATGACATCTATGAAATTTCAAATTTTTAAGAAATTATAATTTTACAAATTCATTTTTAAATTCAATTTTTTTAACATAATCATCATATACAATAAAATATTTTAAACTATAAATTTTGAATACAGTATAGTTACAATATAAATTCAAAAACAAAATAAATGTCGTATCTAATAAAGTTAATTCTAAAAAGAAAAGCCGTTTCACTCAATTTTATAAAACCTTCCTTTCATAAATTTTTACCAATGGGTTTTGACCAATTTTCACTTATTCAATAATTTATCTAATCCACTAATCAAACTAGACAATTGACCTTTTTTTCAATTTTGTCATGTTTTTAATTCATTGAACAAAACCCTACATTCTTAGTTAAATAATGAATTTATCTTGAATATTTTGTTAGTATAAACATGTTCACACTCTAAAACTCAAACTTTCACCGTCAAATCAACCTCAAAATATGTTTAAAAAATAGAAATAATGCACACTTTTCTACATTTTTTTTCCAGTTATGCTATATATCACCACACCGTATAACTATATATCAAATAACTAAAAAATTATTTATATGATTTTTGCTTTTCATATGTGGGCTATGTTTGTATCACATGAACTAGTATCAATAGTGACGGTGAACCATACATATACATGAACAGTGACACTAAAAAGTTGATTAATAATATGACGAAAAATATTAATAAATATTTAAATATTAAAAATAATTTTTAATATTAAAATAAGTTGATTAATAAAATATAAAAAATTAATTAATAAAGTGATAAAGTTGGTTAGATATTAAAAATAATTTTTAATAATAAATAAAATTGATTAATAAAATATATAAAAAATGAGTTAATAAAATATTGAAGTTGATTAATAAATACTCAAATGTTAAAAATATTTTTTGTAATAAAATAAAATTGATTAATAAAATACTATATAAAAAATTGATTAATAAATTATGAAGTTGTTTAATCACACAATTTTATAAAAGTATTCTTTAATCTTGAAAATAAAAATTAAAAAACAATAATTTTTTATATTTTTTTAAAATATTATTTTATTATTATAATATTTTACTATGTATTGCTGAACTAAAATGGTGCATGGATATCATTTCTATTTTTATTTTTTTACTATTTTATCTAACACAAATGTTAATGTGTTGAATACACGACTATTGTAAACGTTATACTATCATATTTAATTTCTTCAAATAAAGTCATTTTACCTATGCATTTAATCATTTTTGTCTTAATTATTTTCTGGAATATTTTGATATAACCTTGCAATAATACATAAATAATTTAGTAGTGCAACACCAACTTGACACTATAGGAAAAAAGTAGTACTTTTGAATAATTGAATAATTGTCAATGATTTATTCAATGATCAATAAATTATGGGTTTGTGAACCTGTCATGTGGGTTGACATCAAATCCGTGCTCTAGGTCCACCTTCTCTATTATTATTACTATTTTTGTTTAGAAAATTTATGTGAATTTGTCTTCAAACGAGTAGATGAGTTAGGCACCTCAAGAATTAAAAAAATTATCGGCTTCAACCTAATTTGAACTCTGTTAATGAGATCCACCTATTAATATCGACTTTTATCAGTTGAACAAAGATTTGCAGACACATTGTTCAATTTTTATTTTGCAACATATTAAACTTGACATATATATGATTGGTTAATTAATCAGGAAAGAGCAAAAATCTTGCTGAAATGGGCAGATTTAATCGAACAAAACGTAGAGGAAATAGCAGCACTAGACACCATAGATGCTGGGAAATTGTACAATTTTTGCAAAGCTGTTGACATACCTGGAGTAGCAAACACGCTTCGTTACTACGCCGGCGCTGCTGATAAAATTCACGGCGAGGTTTTAAAACCGGCGCGCGAGTTGCATGCATATACTTTGATGGAACCTATTGGCGTTGTTGGACACATAATTCCTTGGAATTTTCCTAGTACCATGTTTGTTGCTAAGGTTGCACCTTCTTTGGCTGCTGGTTGTACTATGGTTCTTAAACCGGCTGAACAAACACCTCTTTCGGCTTTGTTTTATGCTCATCTTGCTAAACAAGTAAGGATAAAGAAATTTGTTGATTAATTTTTTCAATCTTAATGTGATTAAAATTGAGGTTAATGTGATTAAATTTTTGAAGGCTGGAATTCCTGATGGAGTACTAAATGTAGTACCGGGATTCGGTGCAACTGCAGGAGCTGCAATAAGTTCACACATGGACATTGATAAGGTAAAGTTAAGTGTTATAAATGTTTGAATTTTAATTATGGACTAATGTGATTAAAATTGAGGTTAATGTGATTGAGATTGTGCAGGTTAGTTTTACCGGTTCGACGGAAGTAGGACGCGAAATAATGATATCTGCGGCTAGAAGCAATTTGAAACCGGTCTCTTTGGAGTTAGGAGGAAAATCCCCTCTGTTGATTTTTGATGATGCTGATGTTGATAAAGCTGCTGAACTTGCTCTTATAGGCATTGTATTTAATAAGGTGAATCTCTTCTAAGAAAAAGTATCTTCTAATGGCACGTGTCAGAGTTTCACACTTCTAATTCGTGCCATTATGAGTTCTTGCACTAGATCTTTACTATATATTGACGTTCAGACGGGACAATAACCCTATATATAATTATAGAGTAATTTTATAAATTGGACCGTAGTATTTAACACTAGACTATGTTAAAGTATTGCAGTCACATAGATACAATTGGTCAAACTCTGAATTTTTCTTAATATTGTACATTTAGGGAGAAATTTGTGTTGCTGGTTCTCGTGTGTTTGTTCAAGAAGGAATCTACGATGAATTTGAGAAGAAGTTGGTGGAGAAAGCAAAAGCTTGGATTGTTGGTGATCCTTTTGATCCTAAAGTTCAACAAGGTCCTCAGGTATGAACTTAGGAACACAATATCATATAAGTCCTTTCAGATTAACTCATCAACAAACACTTAAAAAGTTCTAATATGAACAAAGCTTATTAAGTTTCATTAGACTGAGTGATCAAGTACAAAACCTACTTATAGGTGAAGTAGAGTGTCTATTCTACAATCTAGGAATGAGTCCATAGGATTAGGAACTCTAACTAACTTCTAAGTACCACTTTCTATTAAAGGAAAGTTTACCTAACAAGCTACTAACTAACTTTCTATATAAGAAAATTTACATATCAAGTTAGTTATTGATCCAACTAACTTGTAACTCTTTTTTTTATCTTCATTGTGTGTTAAGTTGAAATCACAATAAAAGTTAAAAATTGACAAATATAAATTAGTCACTAGATTTGACGTTTGTAATACTCAACAACGGAACTACAGACATATTTTACATTTTTTCGTCTCTAATTTTTCGTTGCAATTTCAGCTTTTTTTTAATAGTACATATATTATGTTTCTCTAATAATCAAATATGAGTCTCTTAAGATTTTCTTATTGTAGGTTGACAAGAAGCAATTTGAAAAAATTCTTTCCTATATTGAACAAGGAAAGAAAGAAGGTGCAACCCTTTTGACAGGTGGTAAAAATATTGGAGACAAAGGTTACTATATTGAGCCTACAATTTTCTCTAATGTTAAGGTGAATTTCAATTAAACAAATACATTATATATTTTGATTTCTTCAAAATATTCAAATATTTTGTTCATTATAATTTGATTAGGAGGACATGCTTATAGCACAAGATGAAATATTTGGACCTGTCATGGCACTAATGAAGTTCAAGTAAGTTATATATTTTTTAATATGATTGAATATGGTATTTTTCCATATAAAATCATGAATAATGAATTGAAATACATGAATAACAATATAGGACTATTGAGGAAGCAATTAAAAGTGCAAACAATACAAAATATGGTTTAGCAGCAGGAATTGTGACAAAGAATTTGGATATAGCAAACACTGTTTCAAGATCGATTCGAGCTGGAATAATTTGGATCAATTGTTACTTTGCATTTGGAAATGACATTCCTTATGGAGGTTACAAGATGAGTGGATTTGGAAGAGATTTTGGATTGGAATCATTGCATAAGTATTTACAAGTTAAATCTGTTGTTACTCCCATTTACAATTCTCCTTGGCTTTGAATGTTGTTTGTATTTGAGTTATTATGTGTGTATTGAGAACAATAATGGATCTTGTACATGTATACTTCATCACAAGTAATATAACATTATAAGATCTTTATGGTATATTGCATACCATCAAATTTGTGCATGTTTTAATTCTCATTAGGTTTGGTAAAATTTGTTAGGTTCTATTAAGATCAATTTGAGTTTGTATATGTGTTATACAAATTTGCTTTTATTAATAAAAATAGATGAGAAGAGATAGAGAAGAAGAAATGAGAATTTTTATACTAATTCATAATAATTGTTGTTACTTTTAGTCATGGCTTATTTTGTCTCCGTTTAGTCGATGACTTGATCCGCGAAAATCGCAGTGAATATAATTTCTACTTCATCTTCACACATTATAAGTATTTTTCTAACCACTTCTCTAGACTAAATATTGGGATCTTCAATCTTGTTAACAACTATGAGAAACTTGTATTGTTGAGGAATTTGGTATTTACTAGAATTACGTATTTATTAAAGGGTTGTTTGTGTTAGGGAGCAATTTCGAAGAGAGAATATTTACTTTGGACACACTTTTGTGAGAGACACATCATATATTCACTTAAAATCTTAATGTGATAGGTGTGTGGGTTCTCTCACTTATATGGTTTTTAATCTTTCTTTTCTAACTAACGTGGGACTTCTTCCTCATACTTGATTCTAATTTCTTCCTCATACTTGATTCTCAACACTGTCTCTCAAGTGTGAGTCACAATGCTCTCCCTCATAAGTGGACAAGAGGTGTGTCTCTCACAAAGTGTTTGTTCCTCAATGTTGTATCAATGCTCCTACTATTAACTCCCTCTAACAGTTTGGGAGTTGATTTTTGAAGGATTTTAAAAGAAAAGATTGTGGTATTGTTGAGGAATTAAGTATTTATTAGAAAATAATATACAACATTAGCATATAAAATTATATTATTTTTAAATTTTATGATATCAAACATAGTTTAAGACATAAACGCAAGCTACAAAACTTTTGTCTTTAAAAACTAATTTTCAGGCAACCTCTAAGACTCTTCACGCTAAGTATTATCCATGACTCTCCCATATGAGTATTGTCTAAGTCTCTCTTAACTACTAGGAGGTCATGTTCTAAATTTCTTAAGATTATGTGATCTAACTCTTTAGTTAATTTTTTGTCGGTCTCTTTGGATTTTTTTATAGATTTTGTTTAGGAGTTCGAAAGAGAACGAAATAAACTTTAAAAATAGAAAGAGTGAGGAGAATAGAGAAATTTAAAAGGAGTGGATTTTGGATGATTTATTTTTATTTATAAACTAAAATCTCTTTATTTTGATACTAAATATTAAATGAAGATTTTTGAGAGTTTAAAAAATTATTTAAATAATTTATGTCGTTATAATATTTTAAAAATTAAAAAGAGAATTTTTTTAATGCATCTTAAATGTTTTTTAGGCATCAGCATGAATTTTAAAATATATTTTTAGGAATCAAAAATGTATTTTTAGAATGTACCAATATCTGATTAAAAATAATTAAAATTGACAATACCTTTTCGATTTATAATCGAAAGTATATTTTTGGTATCATTCTTTACAGTATGCAGGAAATCAGCACTTATATATTACATCAAGATTCCTACAAAACATAAAATTATATAAAGTAAGCATATACATGGCATTACACTTCAAAATTCGAGTGGACGTTGCAATAACTTCAAAATTTCATCGACCGTTCTTGTAATCATCACATCAAACTCGATTTGAACTTTTTCGTCGTAAATGAAAAAGATTTTCTACATATAGCCTGTAAACCAATGCTTGTGTTTATCTCTTTATTTATGAACTCAAGCTTTTCGTCGTTAATGGATGGAGAGCGGTACTCAATCTTCAAAATTTTCCGATCGTCGCCAAATGGTAAAAGTCTCAGTATTGTATAGTGAAGATCTTCAAGTGATTTGTACTTGTTAGTCTTGAATTCTTTTGATAGTAGATTCCCAGTAACAAAGTGAACATTTCCAACATGCCAAATGATACTCATTTTTTGTTTTAGTGTTTAGACATTATAACACGAGGGTTTAATTTTTTATATAGTAATTTGAGAATGTTATGGACCATATACATCCTATTTACAGATAGTATGCAAACTGAAAATACATTTTGGTTACACCTTAATATGTAAAAACATATTAAACTAAAAGTATCCAGGACAAATAAAAAATTGTAGTTGTTGAAAATAGTCATCACAAAAACCAAAAATACATTTTCGATTACACCTTAATATGTAAAAACAGATTAAATTGAAAATATCCTAAACAAATAAAAATTTTGAAGTTGCTGAAAATAATCGTCACAGAAATCAAAAATATATTTTCGGTTAAGTTCAACTATAAATCAAAAAATTTCAGTATTAACGTGGCGTTTTTTCCTTTTAAAAAATATTAATGTAGTTAATGTAGATTGAAAAAAGACCTTTTGATATAATGCACCATAAAATTATTGAGAATGTCAGGGTTTTATGAATATTATGGTCACTTTTTGAAATGCATATGATTAATGTACCTCCCTTGTTTTAAATTTTTAGTTTCGCACCAAATAGATGATGGTTATGATGCACTCCAAAAATACATTTTTGATGTACATTTTAGATTTTTTTTATAGAATTATTTTCTCATATATATATATATATATGATGCCATCAACTAAAAAATATATATTCATTTATCATTGTATAAACAGATCCGGCCCAAGGGCAAGCCAAACAAGGCAGGCCATTGTTTTTGTGCAGCTTGTTAATGAAGCAACAAAAAGGTTAAAAACACTTATTAAAAGAATGTGTCGCTTCAATCTTTACAAATGGTCAGATTTGAAAGAAGAAGAAAAAACTGATTTTGATTACTTTTTATTATCGCTGCATAAATTAAAACAGTTTATTTTAATTACATTTTATTATGACTGGATTCAGCAACGTCCGTTTGGTTTTCTCCCAATTTAAAGCCAAACTAAATAGTTTTAGAAAATAGGAAAAAAGATTACCAGAAGAAAAAAGCAAAGTACATAGATCTTCACATTATCCATATTAACATTGCATTACAAGTTTACAACAATCATCATCATCACATCAACAAAAACACAATAAGAAAATTAAAACCTAAAACCCCATTTTTATTTTCCAATTTTACCCCTAAGCTTAACCCCAAGAACCCTCTCCATTTTCCCCAAAACAAGCTGATTAGGAACAGCTTTCCCATTCTCATACTCCTGCACAACCTGAACCCTCTCGTTAATCTGTTTCGCCAGCTCAGCTTGACTCATCTTCTTATCCAAACGCGCTTTCTGTATCGTGTGCCTCACTTCTCCGCCAACCCGCTCCAACGCCGCTGGTTCAGCCGCTTCGTCTAGCTTCCTCGCGTTTACAACCGGACCGGCGGTTTTCTTGTTCGAACCGGCCGTGGATTTTTTGAGCGTTTGGACTTCGGCTCCGGTTCGGAGCGCTTGGTTCACTGCTTTCGGGTTGCGGAGATCTTGTGCCTTGGGTTTTGATTTGTGGAGGATTACTGGCTCCCAGTCTTGTGCGATCGCTCCTGTTGTTCGTGTTGGCATTGTCGCGATTGAGAACGAAAGGAATTGAAATGAAACTGAAATGAAATTGAGATGAGAAAAGAAGTGAAATGGTTGTTGTTTATATAGGGTGGTGACTGTATCTCGAACGTTCGGTTACGAGATTGAGAATTCTATTGGCTCGGGGTTTCTCGCGAATCTTCTATGACTTTTTTGCGTGGAGAACAAGCTGAAACAAAAATGTCTTTATTTGAAGTGAACTATCTCATTATAAGTATTAATTTTATAATCTTTTTCTATCTCATATTATTTATTATATACAAATATTTTAATAAACACAATTGTTTTTATTGGTGAAATAAACTTGACTAATTATATTTTTAAATTTTGTGTAAAATTGAATTTGAAGATCTAAAATGAGATGGTTAGAATATTATATATGATTTTTGACAATATTATATTTGGTTGGTTTTAACTATCATTTTTGAATAATTTGGTGGTTAGAGTTCACTTTATTACAGATGAACAAGGGAGGTATTGGTATATTACGTGTCCGAATTCGCGTTTCTGTATTAATGCTTTTACATAGTTATCAATTGAGTTGAATTATTGAGACACTTTTTAGTATAATTTTGATCATTTTATTTTGACTAAATTGATATTTCATTTTAATTAAATTAAAATAAGAAAGTTCTTAGAAGATTTTATTTTAATTTTATGAGTGTTATGATTTTAAATGACAAATTGTGAATCTCATCATTTAAAACATGTTCTATTGTCATTGTCTAGTTCAAATATGTGCGTGAAAGACAAAAACCATCCTTTTGGCTCGGATATAAGACTAAGTTGACCGATTAAACCATCTTAGCATATATGCATACAAAATTAAAGCAATAATATATAGGAAATATCTTAACACATCCTTGAACCTTTTTAGAGATCTTATGGAGAATGTCTGAAATACTTATTGATTTAAGAAATATATATCTGAAATTACAGGTTTTTACAAATTTTGACACAATTTAGATATGCATCTCCAAAATTTCACACAATTCAGATATACATTTTCGAAATCATCACTAATAAGGAGCATTAAGAAATTGCCTAATATCTATGGAGTTTATGGATCGTATATCAGATTATCTTGAAATATTGGCGACCAAATTCAGAGTAATAGAGGTCCGTAATATGTTTGATATGGGTCAACAGTGAAGTGGTGACATACAACGTGAAGATCATACAAAATCATCTTGTCGTCATTGAAAGTAAAAGATGCAAAACTTGTTCTCATATACCCTGAGGTCCACCTTCCAAATCTGAATATTTGCTTTGAATAAAGATTTTAAATCTAGTTTTTCATAATTCAAATCTAACATCATTCAATGGTGGATCTATATTTAGGAAAGATTTCTTGTTAGAAAAGTGTTTGAAATTATATTTTTCTTGAGACGATTAGTCTTTTAACATGAGTAAGAGTATAATTCCACTTGTTGGACATATGACTTCGCACACAATATGGGAAATTTGAACTGTGGATTTTAGAGAAAAAATCATTGGTTTAAAGACAAATTGTTATCATTTTTAGAGTTTAAAAATATTTTGATAAAAGAGATTTAGAAGGTCTGGTCATGTTCCTAAAGAATTATACATGTTCGATCAAGAAGGCCTAAATATGTTCCTAAATTTGATCTTGAGAGTATCCATAAGTGTCTAAGGGCTTTTAGTAGGTTAAACTCTTAAACCTCCTTCTACAAGGAAAAAGGAAGTTACATGCTAACTTCCAACCAAACAAAGGATATATAACAAGTTGAAGTAGTTAGTTTTCCTTACAAACATGGACTTAAGCGATTAGTCTTACTTCTAAACAATAGGCTAAAATGGTTAGTCTTCCTTCCAAACACAAACTTGAGGAGGTTAGTCTCTAAGCTAAATTGATATTTCTACAAACATATCTCGAACCAAATTAGAGTTTTGAACTAGTTATCCTCCAAACTTATTCGATGTTTTGAACAATATGACCACATACCAAGTTGACATTTTTAAATGAGTTTATCTGGAACCAAAGTAAGATTTTACACATCTTAAGCTTACGTATCAAAATAGGTGTTCTGGACTGCCCGAGAGCTTTCGGGTAGTCACTCCTCCTCAAGATACAATGACCTATCGGGACTCAACAGCGTGCTTGGGGCTCCCAGCTGTCCGTGCAATACTTCCTCTGTTCGACATGCGTCGAGCAGACCCACTGCCTGTCACGATGAGAACTATGCCCGTTATGTCCCCCATGCTCGACATAACGACTATTTACGAGCATTATTGCTCAGTCTTGATCTAGTCAGCTCAAGCAACTATATTTGCGGATCCACGTATCCCGTCCCAGACATAGCAACCAATGAGAATCCTCCTAACGTTATTATATAAACCCTCATATCTTTGAGGGCAAGGTATCACTTTACACTCAAAACCCTAATATTTTATATCCTCTTCTTTGAACATTTGCTTACTTTAGCATCGAAGTGCCTTGCAGGTACACCATCCTCTCCTCAATATCAACTTGCTCGAAGGATCATCAACCGTTCCGACCGTCTTCGATTTTGATCACTTGTTCAGATCAGTGGCGCTGTCTGTGGGAAATATCTTCCATGTCTTCATCAATCGCTCTGATATCAGAAGATCAAAGATACTCTCAACCTAACAAGATGGCTGATAACAATGATCAACTCCTTTCCAACAAGATTGTTCTCTCACCTGTTCAAAAAACAGACAGGAATAATACCTCTCCTCATCTAGAGAACCTCATTGATCACAGGGATGGCAGGACCGCATCCCCCCGATTCTGAAGATGACGGCGACCAAGAATCCCTCTTGGATAACCAGAAACCCATGGATCAAGCTGACGACCTCGTCATCCCTCAGCCCTCGACACCACTGTCGACCAACACGAACCCAACATTGGCTGATATTCTGTCCGCCCTCAATCACACTAACGGCCTCCTCCTCCGGCAGGGAAAGCACATTGAGGCTTTGGAAAAGAACTCCCCATCATTTCCACCTCAGAGACCTAAAACGGCCATTTTTCGCTATCCCTCACCAAGGAAACCTGCCTGGAAAGAGGATCATCCCGACTGATATTTTCTGAAGAAGAGGGGATACACCCTACCTCGGAAAAATCAGGGATCTCCCTCTCACAAGAAGACAAAGAACGAGTCGTATTGTTCTCGCGGTCGTTCTCCGTCGCCCAGATCAAGACAGGAGAGATAACTTTCCCCTCGTCACAAGAGAAACAATCGTTTCATCTCCCTTTCTCTCGACCAGAACGACGAAGACGAGCATCACGACCCTCTGTGTCGGGCTATCATGGACATCCTTATTTTGTCCAGTCTAGAGAAACCCCCCAGGATCGGTTAGTACGACGACACCACTGATCTTGACGAACATATAGAGAACATTGATGCCTTGCTCGATTATTGGGGAGTTCGTGGGGCCATCAAATGCCGCCTATTTCCTATGACCTTGAGGAAAGGGGCCATGGCGTGGTATAAAAGTCTTCCCGACGGATCAGTCACATCCTAGAAGCATCTGGGGAGATTATTCTCCAAACACTTCACCGCCTTCTGATGCCACCTAAAGTCAGAGGCATCCCTAGAAGCCATCATTCAGGGCAAAGAAGAATCTCTCTGAGCATATATCGAGAGGTTAAACCAAGAAGCCGTCCAAGTCTCAACGACATACGATATTAAAAAATATCTCCTCGAAAGAGGACTACACCCTCGTAGCGACTTCACGAAGGCTGTAGGTATCGAAACACCCTTAACAATGGATGATTTCCTCATAAAAGCCCAGGCATACATCCAATACGGGGAAAAGGAAGCCGCAAACTCTGCTCGCGACACCTGACACAGGGAGAATGTCAAGAGCTCGAAGACTGAAGATCCCTCGACATCCCGTCAAGGGGGAGAAAGAATGCGAGAAGACAAACTTCGTGATTCGAGAGACCACAAGGGACCGGTGGGTCAATTCATTGACTACACCCCTCTCCCCATTTCTCGGGAGCGTATCTTGACCGATTGACCGAACTTCGAGTTTAAACAAGGAGGAGTACGCTTTCCTCGACAGGCCCCGGCAAGTCAGGGATAGATAAAAGTAAATATTGCATACTTCACAAGAGTCACAGACTTGTGATGGACGACTGTATCCATCTAAAGGATGCAATTGAGATCCTGATCAGGGACGACCATCTCAAACAGTACAAGAAGAAAGAGTCTGCAAAAGAAGAAACCCCCCGTCCAACAAGGTCGAGGATGAAAAGTATGTTGAAGAGTCTTTTACGCCTGTAGCAATGAGCATATCCAAGTCGGGAGACTTCTTCTTTCCCGACCTAGATGTCACCCCTACATACTTCGCCGCTCACAACCCTTGGAAGTCCTTCCCAATGGCCATGGTCATCTCCGGTGGATGGTTTACCAAGAACTCCATCAGATCAATCAAAAGAAGATTTGACGATCTTGTCAAAATGAGTTTAGATCAGGGCGCCACCCTAGACAAAATCCAAGGCAAGTCTCATCCATTGGCCTTCTACAAGGAAGAGCTACTTGGGGGCGCCCCCAATGCAAATATCCCTCTATTTGTGCGTGCTTGAATGACTAACTTCAATGTTAGGCGCGTATTGGTCGACCAAGTAAGTTCGGTCGATATCATGTATACTTATCTCTTCCGGACGTTGCAACTCAACGAGATCCACCTGACTCCCTACCTCGGCTCAGATCTGTAGGGGTTCAACGGCTCCACGACGAAGCCATAGGGATACGTTAAGATGATTGTAACTTTTGGGGCCGTAGAGATCGGCAGGTCGATCAAAACACAATTTTTGGTCGTCGACTGCTCTTCTCTATATTAGTGTATTTTCGGTCGGCCCACTCTTGTCGAGCTAATTGTTGTGCCATCCACGGTACACTTGAAGATGAAATATTATACGGCAGGCGGGAAGGTGGAAACTTCGCACGTAGACATCCAAGTTGCCCGAAGATGTTTCGAGGCATCAGCAAAGGGCATGAACTCCATCAACCTCCAACCCCAGACCAAAGGCAGAGTCAACCTTTGAGAAATATCTCATAAGCCAGAACCCCTCCCTCGAGTCGACATCATCGACCTCGACAATTGTCTGGGGCTGGAGGACTTGGCTGAGAAAAGAAGGAAAGGTAAAGCTTCTATGGTTGAAGAAGATTCTCCCACTTCCAACAATTCGAGAGGATCCTCAAAGCAGCACATGCGCCCAATCCCAGACGGGGATTTCGAGCTCGTTCCACTCGGTCACGACCCTAATAGAGGAGTCAAGATTGGAGCGGACCTCCCAGAGTTAGCTCAAAACTAGCTCAAAGTCTTCTTAAAGGATAATGTCGACCTCTTCGCCTGGAGCGCGGCCGAAATGCCTGGTCTCGATCCATAAGTCGCATGTCACCATTTTACCATTGATTTTGCCCTTAAGGTCGTAGCACAACGTAGGCGAAAGCAGTCCCCAAAAAAAACCGAGGTTGTAGAGCAAGATGTTAGGGACCTTTTAGAGGCCAATTTTGTATCGGAAGCCCAATATACTCGCCCTGACCATCTTAGCTAGCCTGCTTTTGTGTTAGTAAAATGAAGCAAATAAGTTATAAGGGAAAACGAAAATTATAAATTATTTAAAATCAAAACGTGCGCGGTCAAGTTCACGTTCTTCTTCGTTTTGAATTTTTGAAAACCAGTTACCCACGGCTTGTTCGCGGGTATCCGAGTTTACCCACAGCCACATCTTCGATCCTGCAAATAAACACCAATTGAGGCAAACTAAAAGCCCAGATCAACTACAAACAACCTCACAAGTCAAAAGCACATGTTAATTTATTCTAAAAACGCTCCTAACTGGGGCTTCAAAAAGCTTGGTCGCGAAACCCTAACAATGGTGATTCACCATTCCTACATCAATATTCAAAATTAATGATTCAAATACGCTCTAAACAATCATATGAACATGAATATATGCTTAGATTTCATTTATAATGCATGAATCATGGAAATCGAAACTTGAAAAAAAGTAAGCAAACCGTGAGTTGGTTAGGGTGATTTTGCGTGCTTCAAGGCTTGGTGATGATTGGAACACCTTCCTAAGATGTCGAGGATGCTCGTTTGATCCTCAAAGGTGGTTGAAAGAGGCTGCAAGGTTGAAACCGAAGTAAATTTTTCTTCAAGTTTTTTGCACTTTGTTAGGGTTCTTGGAGGCAAGAATTTCGTTGTGTTTGGCATTTGGGATCAGTGTATATATATAATAGATGGAATTAGGTCAATAATCTTGAAGAAAACATATGTCAATCAATGCAAGATTATTTTATTTGAATCAAATCAAATTTTGCCTTCTTTGAATCAATTTCAATCAATTCTCTTGCCTAATCAAGCAAATTTCGAAATTGACAGCTTGTATGGCTTGCTTGGACCTCAAGAATAATAAAAAATCAACCTTGCACTTAATGTTTGGATTTTATATCTTTTATTTTAATTGAATTGGATTTAAATGAATAAAAATCCAAAATAAATAAAATAAAAAGCACAAGGGCGTGGCACTGGGCTTGGAGGTTCTTGTTTAGATTAGAAACAAGTTTGAATCAAGAAAACTTAGGCCCATTTAGAAAAAAATTCATTTTTCTAAGTATTTCTCTTCATGCACTTCCTCAAAATATCAAACTTGCACAACTTGTATCTTGCTCAATTTTCAACTTTTTGGGGTGTTTTTGGACATTTTAGAAAGTTCAAGATGTCCTCTAAACACTAATTTTTGTTTCATCTTCATTTAAGTTTCCATGTCCATGTACACTTCTTTGCAAAAAGATGACTTTTAGAAGGACCTATAATATTTTGATCCATAACTCTCAAATGATGCATTTTTGGCCAACGCTTATGAGACATGAAGTTGTAGAGAATTTAATTCTCTTCAAAATGAGATTTTTTGGAAAAATTTCTGATAAAGTATGTGAAAGTTATGCCTGGTCAAAGTTTTGTTGACTTTTTTGTCCAAAAACCCTAATTTGGAAACTTTGACTTTTGATCAAATCTTGACTTTTCTTGATGAATCATGATCAACCCCTGATCATATGATGAATATGACTTCAAAATATTGATGTTGACCAAAAATGATGAAGTTTGACTGTATGTTGACCACAATTGACTTTTTGTCCAATACAACTAATTTTCAACCATTTGAGCAATTGACTGAGCAAACTTGAGTTGTAAGGCTTGAAACTTGACATGGTGATCCCTTGAAATATATAAGGAGGTATGATGACCACTTGAAGCAATAGAACTTGATTTTGTCTTGAGAGAAGTAAAACCCTAGTTGTGGGTTGATTGCTTAGGAGAGGGTTTGTCTGGTCAACTCTTGAGGAATTCTTGAATATAGAGATGTGGATTGTCTTGAGGAATAGGAGGGAAAATTTTGGGGTATAACACAATCGAATCGAATTGAATAGAAATAACTAAATAAATTAAAAGCTTATGCCACATGGTGCGAGGAATCACCTTAAGTAAACTTCAAGATGTTATATGAAGCTTGGCGCATCGAATGAGTACAAATGAAATTCCCTGCATCTGATGAAATTCCAAAGAAACAAACACACGAGATAACAAAGAAATATTCGGTCTAGAAACCTGTATTACAACTACAATGAGACAAATGGATTATGGATCAATTAATTAAGAGTTGATTAACTTAATTAATTGAGTTAAGGAAAATGGACTAGTAAACTAATCCGTTTTAATTAACTAAATCAAGTAACTAAATCAACATCTAATTAATTGATCAAAGTGAAAAAAATAAGAAAGAAAATCAATTAGTTAAACATTGACTAAATTAATTAGCGAAGATAAGAAAAATAGATTTGTAAACTAATCTATTTTAATTGACAAACACCAACTAATTAAAACAATATATAACTAATGGATTAAGTGAAAATAGAAATCAGGAGTAGAATGGAATTGTGAGGAGAAAGGTTCTTGAGAATTCTTGCAAGCTTGCACAAATCAACAAACAAGTTAGTATTTACAAGGAAATCAGGAAAAAAACAAACAAATTCACAATAATTAACAAGTAAAAACGTGAGTCGAAATAGTATTGGAAATCAACTTGAATCAATGAAGTAGCAAAGATGTGAATTGCAAACAAGAACTTCATGAATTTAAAGTATCAAAACGAACTTGAAACACATCTTAACTCAACAGAGACCGCAACAAAAAAATCATACACTTATAAATTACCTAATACAACCTCAAAATTTGTAAAGCAAGATTGGAACAAAACTATAATCAATTGAATAGAAAACCGGGCAACAACTAGCACACGACTATTAATGTTCGATAAAACCCTTTTCCACTGATCAAACATGAACAAGAAGAACCTATAGATGTCATAACCAAAATTGCTTGTTCTAAACAACTCAAAATGTCAATAAAATTCTTTGAATGAACTCAAACAAATGTGATACCGACATCAACATCTCATTCTAATTTATCATACCAATATCACCATTCAAACTAATCACAAACTCATAGACAAAACACAGATCTTACATCATTTTGAAATTAGAAAGAAATTACAAACCAACACACAATTTATTCAAAGATAAACCACTCAAATTATCATCACCGAACATACGACTTAGAGTTATCAATATATGGTTCAAAATTGAATTCAAACAAATCAAAACAAAAAAACAACAACAATTATCATGTAAACAAATCTTCACAAAATTGATACAAACTCATGGCATTATTCATTGGAACAACAAGTGCAATTAAAACTATTTTCCCTAAAATTTCATCATAATTCCAGAAGTACAATAATGTAATCAGAGTAAGCAAATACTATCTAAAATTTGAATAAAGAGATCGAAAGTTACCGCAACGTGTCAACGTCGGATGGTGATGCGGCTAGTAGAGGCTAAAATTTTTGAGTTAATGTTGCTTGTAGCAGTAGTTGAGGCAAGGCCTTGTTCAACAAGTGAGTAGCCAATGCGATGTTGGAGTTCTTTCCAAAACCGTTTAAGTGTGAAAGCGGATTTGCACTAAGCAAATATCTATGGAACTGTGGATTCTGCTATTGAATGAGAGATTGTGAGGTGAAGCTGCGACACTGTTATACCCCAAAATTTGCCCTCCCACTTCTCAAGACAATTCACATATTCATACTCAAGGATTTCACAAGGGTTGACCAGATAAACCCTTTCTTAAGCAATCAACCCAAGTTAGGGTTTTGTCATTCTCAAGTCAAGATGGACTTCCAATGCTCCAAGTGATCATCATACCTCATCATATGCTTCAAGGGATCACCATGTCAAGTTTCAAGCCTTACAAGTCAAAATTGCTCATCTAATTGCTCAGATGGTTGAGAATCAGCTGTATTGGACAAAAAGTCAATTATGGTCAACATACAGTCAAACTTCATAATTTTTGGTCAACACCAACATTTTGAAGTAATATTCATCATTTGATCAAGGGTTGATCATGATCCCTCAAGAAAAGTCAAGATTTGATCAAAAGTCAAAGTTTCTAAATTAGGGTTTTTCAGACAAAAGTCAACAGAATTTTGACCAAGCATAACTTTCACATACTTTATCAGAAATTTTTCCACCACAACTCATTTTGAAGAGAATTCCATTATCTACAACTTCATGTCTCACAATCTTGGGTAGAAAATGCTTCATTTGGAAGTTATGGATCAAAACATTACAGGTCTTTTTAAAAGTCAACAAAAAGTCATCTTTTTGCAAAAAAGTGTTACTGAGCATGAGAACTTCAATGAAGATGAAACCAAAAGTGTTGTTTATAAAACATCTTGAGCTTTCTAAAAAGTCCAAGAACACCCAAAAATGTCAAAAATTGAGCAAGATACAAGATGTGCAAGTTGAGCATTTTTGAGGAGGTGCATAAAGAGAAATACTTGAGAAAATCAAAAAAATTCCAAATGGGCCTAACTTTTCTTGATTCAAACTTGTTCCTTATCTGAATTGGAACCTCCAAGCCCAAGGCCACTTTTTTATCTTTTATTTTTTATTTATTTTGGATTTTTATTCATTTAAAACCAATTTAATTAAAATAAAAGATATAAAATCAAAAATTAAGTGCAAGATTGATTTTCTCTCATCCTTGAGGTCCTAGCAAGACAATTAATCTGATTATTTCAAAATAATGAAGATTGGCAAGTGATTTGATTGAAATTGGCTCAAAAAGACAATATTTGGTTTGATTCCAAATCAAATATTTTTTTTCATTGATTGACATGATATTTCTTCATAATTCTTGACCTAATTCACTCTAGTATATATACACACTGATTCCAAATGCCACAGGGATGAAATTTTGGCCTCAAAGAACCGTAAAAAGCTTCAAAAAACCGTGACTTGCAAACAACTAGCAGCTATAGTTTTGGATCAATTCAAGTCATTCTAAGCCTTCCAATCGATTCCTGGAGTTCCTCTAATCGATTCCAGATACTCACAAGCAAGCAAAACATCCAGAATCACGAATTCACGATCACGGTTTGCACCATTCTAACTCAAAATCAATTTTGTATTTTTATGCATAATCAATTGAATTTAACCATGTATTTGTGTTTATCATGAAGCTTCGAAGCTTTCTGCATAGTTTAATCTGAGTTTAAGTGTAGGGATATGAATCTACAATGGCTAGGGTTCGTAGCTCAGAATTAGGGCTTTTCGTTTTAGGCAAAATTAGGCAGAACGATGACCACCATCATGCTCAGGAGATCGATTCCAATCGATCTATGGTCCTATAATTAATTTCCATTGTGTATTTTGAGTTTTATGATTTGCGGGACTTGTAGCTATGAAAAGAAGCCGTCACTAAAGGCTTTAGCTACGAACAAAAACCGTGGGTAAAAGTCTGTGTCTCGAGGAGGAAGATGAAGGCCCTGACACGTGTTTTTGAATTTAAATATTTTCAGAATTTATTTTCACTTATATGTTATTCATTCCATTATTCTAACAGCTTGCACACCCAGCATAGATGGCAAGGGAGGCGCGCGTTTGACCAGGAGGACCTGGGTTCAATCCTTGGCTCCAACATTATTTTTTAACACTTGTGTAAACTAACCTATTTTCTTATTTTCTTCATATTTTCTTTTTTCAATTTAATTTCTTTTCAAATATTTTTTCTAACACATTAAAAAATCACAAAAGTATTTTCTTTTTGCATTTAGGTCAGAAAATGCTTATTTAATTTTTAACATAAAAAAATAATATTTTTCATTCATGTTTTAATTAATTGTTAATTAATCGAAAAATTAACTTTTAATTGTTTTTCTACACTAAAATTAATCCAGAAAATTCCCAAAAAATATTTTCTCATCTAATTAGGTTTGCTAACCCTAAAACTTTTTTCCTAACTCAAAAATATTTTTCACTAACATTATTTTCTCTTATTTGCAATTCGATTCTTTTTCCGATTATTGTAACTGCTTTCAGGTTGTAATAGTTAGGTTTATTTTCTCGCATTTTCTTTTCCAATATTATGTAACTGCTCATGGGATGTAATAGTTTGATTAGGTTTTACTTTCCGCACTCCTCAATTATATAACTGCCCTAAAGCCATGTAATAGCGTAAGATTTACTTTCCGCACTTTACATTTCCGCAATTTTACTTTCCGCACCTATAAATTGTTAGTAAATTAGGCGTGTATGGCAAGATAAAATCAACATAGTTAACTCTAACCACAAGATAAATTATTTGAATTCAACACACTCTCTTCACACATGCACCCCCTAGGGTATTCTCTCTCATTGCCTTTCGAATAAATGGTCAAGTCCCTCGAACGTAGGGGTATCTTATCACGGTTGCCCATAAAATATCATCACAGTTCCTTCGAATTAAAGATCATAGTCCCACAATGACCCTCGATGTTGCCTACGAATACATGATCTAGTCCCTCGATTGTTGCCTACGAAAAGTGATGATCGTCCCTACGAATATGCTAGGATACTCCTACAAGTTGCCTTCTATGACCATCCGATGTCCCTTTGAATGTCCCTTCACATCCAACAAATAAGGTTACCTACCAACTAATGGTATGGATAACGTTATTCTAAAGGAAAGTAAAATAACATGGAAACGACCGTTCTGAGTAGGTAATAGACTTTTAATTGCTTGCTCTATCAAAACATCTTTTTTACACCTCACACTTTTACAAAGTTAAAACACTTTTCCAAAACGAAACATTTCCGAACACTTTGTATACATTCCAGCGTGAATCATTACGAAGTCAAAGCGAAATGCCTTTTTAAAAACATTTTCAAACACATACTCAAAAAAGCAAGTCATAAAGTGAGCTAAAGCAATTAAGAGCCCGTAAATAACTACGGATGAAAAGGGTGCTAACACCTTCCCTTTTCATAATCACCTCCCTTACCCAGAACCTAACGAAGGTCTTTTCCTGTTCTTTTCACCTTCCCTTAATTGGATAAAAGAAAATTCGGTGGCGACTCTTGCTATCCGCAACATTTGCGATCAAACGCAAAACAAAACAAGTCAGTTCTTCCACCGTGTTACAGACGCTGAGGGTACAGATGGCAAATGATGAACGATGAAAAGAGGGCGGTTTAGTGGATCTAGAGGGTTAGATTGGGAATAAGTGGTTATAACGGCAGTTGGAGGGAGTATGAGTGAGATATTTATGAAGGTCAGACGGTATGCAGGGAGTTGGAAGAGGAATCAATGGAGTTTTGGTTTTGGAAGAAACGGTGACGATGTATGAAGTAGAGGGTTAGTGAAGGATGGTCTGAGGTTTGTTTGAAGAGTGGTGATGAAGTGGATGAGCTTATGGATGAAGGAAAGGCAGAGATGGAGAAGGAAGTGGATTGTGAGGAGGTTAAAACCGGATTCACAGATGGTAAAGGGTTTGAGGCGATTTGAAGGTGGGAGGAAGCTGGTTTCTGGTGGGTATGTTGTGGTTTTACGGTGGGTTAAGGGTTGAGGTGATGATGAAGGGAAAGTGGCGCCAGAGGGAGTGGTGAATGGATAGGTTGTTGTTGAATGACGATGGATGTTGTTTATGGATGATTTGGGTGAAGGTGAAGATGAAACAAAAGTGAGGTGAGGTGGAGAGCTAACTGTTGTTTGTGAGATAGAGGGAGGATGACGATGATGGGTTGTTGTTGTTGCTGTTTACAGTGAATGGGGTGTTTCGACGAGTGGGGATGGCTGGCGACGAAGGGAGTGGTGAATGGAGAAGGGATGAGATAATGATGGTTGTGAAATATTTGTGAGAAGGATGAAAAAAAATGAAGAGGAAAGTTTTTCCTCAGATCTTATAGATCTGATATGCCTCCGTCTCTCTCCTATGGTCACATTTTTGTTCTCTTTTTTTAACAATGAGTGCCTCAATTTTATAACTAACAAAATTAGGGTTAGAAAAATATAAAAATACCAAAAATGATCTCAATGATAAAATTGACCCAAAAGTCCAATAGGTTAAAAATTAAACTATCCGAAAACATTTTTCTTTTAATTTTTGGAGATAAAAAATGGACACTTAAAATTGTCAAAAATGATAAAATTTGGACAATAAATTATCAGAAAAAAGAAATAAGCACATTAAAATAAATTATCAAAATGCTTACAATTGAAATAAAATGATAATAAAGAATACCCGGCTTTAAAACATTCACAGTTAAAAACGAGACTTCGAAATGTATCAAAAAACTAGAGAGAGCACATTTTCATGATTTACGCGACACGCAGATTCATAAAGCGGTGAGTTAAAGGCGAAAACTTGAAATATTTTCCCCACTAATTTTCCTCACAATGTCGAATCGCTTTTAATGACCTGTATATAAAACCGAATTATCCATATCATCGACATATAAACAACTTAAAACGATGCAAGAAACAGGTAAGGAAATAAAAATGAATGAAGTGGAATATCAGGTATTTTACAACTATAAAACGATGCATATGTCGACTTAAACTGACTTTTGGTCAACTTAAATACGACTAATGATACAAATGCGATGTGTAAATGATTGTTTAATGTCAATGGCCTAATGGAAGCATATGCAAGTGAATGTGAAGCCTAATCCAGGTAAATTCGAGATAGGAAGACAAATTTTGGGGTGCAACACATATGATGAAGACACCTCCAAGATTTTGGAGTATATCTTATTTTAAGGGAACTAACAAATGTGATGTTGTACTCAATAATATGTTGGAATCTTTCAACAATGTTATTCTTGAGTCAAGGTCAAAACCCTTAGTGACCATGGTGGAAGAGATCATGACATATTGTATGGAAAATGGGCAACAAATAGAATGAGGTTTCAAAATCTGCCTGATGATGCTGTCTTTCTTAATATCAAAAAGAAGATTGATGAAACAAGTAGTTACACAAGATCATGGATTGTGATGTATGTCTTATGCATTGTATTATGTATTTTTAATATATGCTTTGAATTATGTCTCTAATATTTTTGCCATTATGTCTGATAATGTAGGACGTCTACTAAACAAATATTTGAGGTTAGACATGTTGAAAATTTCCTACATATATATTTGCTTTGAATTTGAAAGAAGGTGTGTGCTCTTGTAGAATGTGGGAATTAGCTGGATTGCCATGTGTTTGTGCATTGTCTTGCATTAAAAGTAGGAACTTCAAGATTGAAGAATACATCCCTCTTTATTATAGGAAGTCAATTTACATGAAAGTATATTCATATGTGATTTATCCCGAGAATGGATCCAATCTCTAGGTGAGAACTGAATATCCAGATGTCTAGTCTCCTAAATATAGAAGGATTCTTCGAAGAGGAAAGAAGAAATCTTGAGTAAGGGGGGTCTGGATAAGCCTGGCAACAAAATAAAGATAACAAGTTTTGTAGTTAGGTGTTCTAGGTGTAAGCACACATGTCACAACAAATGAACTTGCAGAGTGAATCCAACTACTAAAGGAACTCAAAAAAATGCACAGGGTTCTCAACAAACACATGGTACCTGATACTTAAGGGTCTCAACATGCCATTAACCTTACTCAACCAACAACTCAAGGTTCTCAACATATACATGGTCCTAGAGAAACTACTAAAGGGTCTAAACATATTGTCAACCTTATTTCTCAAAAAACACATGGTTCCAAGAAAGCTACTCAGGGTTCCAAACAGGCAACATCAAGTGTTATTGAAAAACAAGGAAGCCATGCAACATCAACACTAAGAAGGCCAAGTAAGTTGGATGCTAGGAGGCCATCAACACCTTTTATTTCTACTGGACCAACTACAAGGCTAACTGCTACCAAGAATATGATTGGCTTGATTATAATGAGAACAACTCCAACAAAGAGGACAACACCCTAGAAAAAACTTATATATGTTTAGGATGTCATTTTGATTTGCTGTCATTTTGTGTAATGGTCTAAATTGATATTTGGAACCAACTACTGTCATATTGTGTTATGCATATGTATGTCCTTTCAAATTTCTGTCATTTTGTGTAATGGACATGAATGTCGTTTTGAACAAATTTATGTTAATGGTAATTATGTGTTATGATGAATTATTGTGAATTACAAGTTTATGTGTTAGTGCATAATTGAACAATTGAACAAAATTAAAATGTACAACTGAACTAATACAATTGAATTTTGTGTTTCAACAAACTACTGATATAATTGAACAAATGAACAGTGTTACAATAATCAACTGATCCAAACCAAAATATTTCACTACAACATAAAAAACTAGAACTGCAACAAGGGTAAACTATTTTAGAATACAGAAAAAACTAGAACATGAATTTTTCACCACAACTTAAACATTTTAATTCATCATGAACAAACCCATAATTGTTGCACCTAAATTAACAGACATCATCCAACATTAATTCAACTTCAGAATCTTGTTCGTCTCATTTTGAAGCCGAACCATTTCCTTCCTTAAATCTTCATTTGTCGACCTAACTTTTTCAATTTCCATTGTTACATCATCCAATTTCTTTGATAACTTTTCCAATATATACATTATAATTTGCTCTTTGACATCTTGATTTTACTCATAAAACCATTCAAAATACCCACATCGAGGTTGCCTTGTTCCCTGTATTTTACAGTGGATTAGTCAAACAATGACAATTGCGATAAAGACTTGTACATATCACAACATATCTTAAAACGAGAACAACTCCAAAAATGTTTTTCTATAAATCTTTGCCGTTAAAGACATACGAAGAATAGTCATGTCTCCACAATGACAACTCGACTTCCATCAAATATTTGAGCTTCTGAACACATTGGACTTCGAACTTTCACGACTTCTCTGATTCCCCGGGGGGGGGGGGGGAGATGATTTCATGGAGGATGAACCATAAGATTCAAATTTTGGAAATCAAAACCAATTGAAACCTAAAACCTAAATAAGAATGAAGAGGAAGAATTTGGGGAAATCGAAAAGAGAAAAGGAATAATGTAACGCCCCGTTTTAATTAATATTATATTATATTAATATTTTCGAGTTACCGATCGATATTTATTTTGCGACGAGAATATTTATATTAATCGATATATCTGTTAATATATTTGGTGACGTTTCGATTCGGTCCGGTTTTTATTCCGTTCGGTTCGGTAAAATATTATTCGGACCGATATTAATTCCCCGGAATTATTTTAATTAATTGAGTTAATAATATTATTAGATATTATTAAGGTGTTAATTAATAAAATAAATTAGGGGTGTGAGGACTAATTTCTTAGGATTGGGTGTACACCCTTGGCTAGTACTAGAAACCTTCATAAAACCATTATTTCCTCATTTCTTCCATTTTGAACACAAAAACCTAACATAGAAGCATAGAGAGAAATAGAAGGTTTTGGAGAAAGAAGAGCAAGAGCAAGCTTGAGGTTTGGATTTTGTTGGAGCATCTTGCAATCATCCAAGCACTTGAGGTAAGGGGTTTGATTTTCCACTTCCTATAGTTAGGTTTTGATAGATATGTTGTGGATCTGAGATGAAAATTGATGTTGTGGTTTATGAGTTGTGTGTGTGATTGTTGGAATAAATTAGGAAAGTTGAGTTAGGAGTATTGATTTAGGTGTTCAATTACCATGGCTAATAGAATAAGTTGCTAGAATGAAGAAAATAAGCAAAACTATAAAATTGTGAAACAAACACTGCCTGTTTATAGAACGTGGAAGAAGAAGATGTGTTGGACAATGAAGCGAGGGGGAGGCGCCCACCTCAACTTGAGGGGAGGCCGTCCCCCACTCCAAGGCACCCGCTTCCATCATGGTATAAGGGGCTGAGACGTGCGTCCCTTTAGGCAGGGGAATGAAACAGAAATTTTTGTTGTTTTCAGTTTTTCTGTATTCTGTTCTGCATAACTTTACCTGCATAATTTTATAAGTATGCTCCTGTTTCTTTTATTTTGCCTAATTCCTCATACTACTAGTTAGTATTAATAAAGTATAATTAGGACATAAGTTATCCAATTAACTTTGGAACCCGATTATGTTCTGATTTTCCGATTTCGGTAATTTCGGCGACGGAGTAAGTTGTTCCGAATTCAACGAAAATTGACGTGCTAGCTAAGTTCGACGTGTAGAACGTAGTGGTGAGGTTAGTTTTTCGAAATTATGAGTTTTTACGGAACGACCCAAAATAGGCCAAATTACGGTTAAATTGAATCAGATTGCGCTTTAGTCGATTTAAGACACGTATGGACAATTTGATTGCGATGTTGACGGTTATGATTAATGCCGGTTATTAGGAATGACTTTCGCGATGATTATTGGTGTTTGACTATTTTTTCTGTATTCTGGAATTTGGTGAATAAATTGATAATGATGTGGTGTGATTAAACATGATATTTGCGACGGTGTATTTATTAACGAATACTTGATGACATGCGATGCGAAGATATGTTTATCTTGATGTGGATGCATATGGCGACATGGACTTTATGTCAATTTTGATGAGCGATGATGATGTTTTTGTTGTGTTGTTTTTATTGTCGAGTCACATACATTGCATTGGCGACGAGGACTTTTATGCCAAGCGACGAGGGCTTTTATGCCAAGCGACGATGGGCTTTATGCCAAGTGTTCCTAATTATGGACAAAGCGACGGGTACCGCATGCATAATATAGTCGTGTCTCATGGAGTCGGTTATATTTATGTTTGAATTGTTTGACGTTGGGTTTTAATTGATGGATTATGTGGAATTGCGATGGTATATAATGCTTTGTTTGGTGATGATCTTTATGATGGACATGAAATGAATATGATGTGATAATTTCATGATAACTGTTAGTGTTTTTAAGTTGGCATTATGTTTGGTAAAACTAGGCTTTAGCAATGTCATGATAGATGTCATGACATTCAGAGATTGATGTTAAATCCTACCTGCTAAGGATGTTAAAACACTCGATGGAAGCTAAAGTCTTTGAAATTCTAGAAACAGTGATGTCATAACGGATGTTATGACATTCGATGTGACATTCGATCAGAATCTGTTTGTTCTGAGATTTTTCGGAAGTTTGTTGAGTGCTAAATATTTTTTCATTATTAGAAAGCATGCTCACGTGGCTGCTAGGTTAAACTTAATTAAACCTAAATTGGTTGTTGAAAAGACCATATTTTAGGATTAAATTAAGTGAACCCTAGCTATCTTTATGGAAGCCAAAATTGAAGTTTGCTTCTATAAAAGGAAAAGAACCCTTACAACTGTCGCCCTTGGAATGTATTGAAGAGATAGCGACTTGTGTTTTGTCTTATTAGGATTTGTAACATTGGTATTGTGTAATTCTAGTTTCTCTTGTGAGCCAAGCAACTATCAATTGATAAGTGCATTGGACTAGGATTTCTTTGTAAGGGTAGTTTATCACTCAAAGCTTTAAAGCACGAGTGTTTGTCTCTTGATTGAAGCTTTGAAGCAAGATCAAGATATTTTATTGAAGTGTGTCTTCACAATTCAATTAGTCAATAGGTTGATATCACTGCTGTGATTGAGGGGGAGTGAGTAGGAACTCATATCTAAGTAGGACTTAGGTAAAAGGGTCATTGGGTAGTGATTAAGTGAGAAGGGTCAACAGTGTGTTGGTGTAGGGTCTTCAATTGATCTGCTAATAGTGAACTTTCTCCACGGCTTGGTAGCCCCGGATGTAGGTTTGTTGAACCGAACTGGGTGAACAACTTATTGTGTTCTTTCGCTCATATTCTTGTGAACTGTTAACATAGTGTCAGATACTGTGTCATAACATTCTCTGTGACATTACGTATCTGCTGCCAGGAATTTCAATAACTATGCGATGAATATAAATGATGAGTTTTGCGACGATTTGACTTAATGAAATGCTTAATGCAAATATGATGTAAAGATGTTTGTGACGATGGGTTTTTATGCCAAAAGCGACGATGAGCTTTATCCAATTTGTGATGATTTTGTTTATGTTGTGTTGTTATATTTGATTGGCCTGAAAACTATGGCAACCAGGACAACCTTGATGGCAACCATGATGGGAGGTATACTCCAAAGTTTTGTTGTTTATGTTATTAGCATTGTTTGATGTTGTTGTTTGATGTTGTTGTTTATGATTTCCGTGTTGATTAGTGACGTATTGACTTGTGATGATTTCGTCGTGATGAAAGTTTATGTGTTGTTATGAGGATTTATGTCGATGAGGTTATGGCGATAAAGTGTTGATTTTATACATTAGAATGACGAGTAAAATGAGTGAGATTTGGATATGTGTTGGAATGCACTTACTAACCTATATCTTTTATGATTCCAAAACCATATATATATATATATATATATATATATATATATATATATATATGTGTGTGTGTGTGTGTGTGTGTGTGTGTTATCATGCCTTTAATTATATGTTTTGGAGTATCTCACCCTTTACTTGTTTCGTCGTTACCTTTATACTGGTAACATGCAGGTTATGAAGACGAAGATTATAGCTGCTATTAGTCGAGTCGGTGTCGCTCTGATACGTAGCACTCGGGGGAATATTTATGTTGTCTTGTTGTTGTTCTTTAGTTGTTATTCCTTTTGTGAATAAGAATCATACTTTATGAAAATATGATTTGATGAGGAGGTTTAATAAAGATGGCGTTTTTAATTTCTAAGATTCAATTTATGATTTTCCGAGGATGCTATGTATCCGAGATTAATACTTTATAGCAAACTGTTTAAAGTGATTTGGTTTTGAAGGTGTGACGCCTCAGTATTGAATTTATGAAATTTTAAATTACTCTGATTTTACTTATAAAACCTTGGGTAATATTGGGGTGTTACAAAGAAGGCAAGCCATGTCATTTGCTACATCTGCATACCCAAACGCACGTTTGAAGTAAATAGACAGAAAAAAACTCACGTGCTCTATTTTTAAGACTTAAATGATTGATTTGCACTTTTTAAAAGTTAAGGGACCATGATGGACCCCGAGACAAGTTAAGGGACAAAAATAGTATTTCCCTTTTTATTTTATATTTATTTTTATCGAATAAAAATTAATTTAATAATATAATAAGATAATGAATCATTAATCTTTAATTAAAATGTCCTTTTATGTCATTTTGTATTTATCCGCTAATGAAACAACTAATTTACCAAACACTCATATTAATTTATTAACTATCAATCATCAACTATAAATTAATAATTATAAGCTATTAATTATAAATTACCAGTTATCATCTATATTTATCAGCTATTAACTACCAACTAATTTTATCAAATGAGCCTAGGTCAAATATATAAAAAGCTTATGAATACATATTTTGAAATGTCAAATGTATAAAAAGCTTATGAATACATATTTTGAAGAGATTAATTGGATCTACCGTCACTATAAAATTTTTTACACTATCATTATATCACAACCATCCATAAATATTATTTAATTAATAATTAAAATAAAATTTATTTACACTTTAAGTGTATTCCAATTAAATTTTATTTTGAAATGTTAGTTAATTAAAGATGCAAAATTATGCAATCAATTAGTGTGATTTTCTTTTTAGCGCTAAAACGTTTTGATTCTTGGCGGGAAAAGTTTGCAAGTTATTTCAGTATCACACTTTTGAATTGTAGGTCACAAAACCTTTCTCTCTCTCACTCTCATCTCAACACCGAGTAAAAATGAATCGCCAAAAATCAATACTCTCATTCTTCCAGAAGTCCCCGCCGGAAAACCGCAGTTCCGGCAGTAACCTAGCATCCGCTCACTCAGCTCAGCAAGCCGACCTTCCTGTCAAGGCACTCTTCAATCCACCGCCGTCGACCGATGACGTCAGAGGAACTGACACGCCGCCGGAGAAGGTGCCTCGCCAGGTTTTGCCGGCGAACTTCACGCCAAACGCAAATAATGCCGGTTTATCTCTGTTTGAGAGTATTATGCATAAGTTTATCAAGGATGATGATGGCGATAAAGCTAGCAAGAGGTAGCATCGTTTTTCATTCTTTATTTCTAATTTTGTAGTTTTATTTTGTATTCTCTGATTTTGCGAATCGTTAGGTTAGGGTTTTCATGCATGAAATGGTGAAAATCAGAACGTGATTTGTTCTAACTTCTCGAGATTTCAATAATTTCTGCAATTTCTCTTGTATTCATTCACGTCAAAGGATAATCACCGATGCAATTTGTTTCCATGATTTATCGGAAAATAATGTCAAGAATTTTTTACTAAAGTTTGATGTTCAGAATGACCTATGATTTGAAACTATACATATTAGTAGAGTGATATCCATATAATGTTATAGGTCTATTTGAAGCTATGATTAGAAACAGTATAGAAGCACTATTATGCTTTTTGAAACTTTGAAATTATTATAGAGAAACTATTTTTGGCGTCAGAATTTCGATGTGATGTATATTAGTACTTTTGTGTATTTTTGAAATAGGCTTTCACATTCTATATGTCTATATTTTGATGTTCAAATAATGCAACTGTTGTCATGTCAGAACCTGGGTGCTGAGCAAGTTAGGTGGTACTGATAGAAATGGTATAGATGAAATTGAAGATGTTACTGAATCATTATGAAAATTGCTGTTTAGTTGATGCTAGAATGTTTTAATGTGAATTTTTTTCCAGGAGCCAGTCCTCAAATCACGACAGCTTCCCCAAATTGTCTCCATCGTCAACTATATTTACTGATACTAGCTGCAAAGGACTGTATAAAGAAGCAGCGGCTTTTGAACCTGTGGTGAAAGCAAAAGATAAAACTGTAAATTTTAAAGAAAAGGTTAACCATGAAAATATGTTCCTGGTTGAAAGTGACACTGATATTACTGGACCAGAAACACCAGGGATGCATCCTCTTGCTTCTCATGCAAAGCGAAGTCGAGAGGATGTGTCCAAGCTTTCTTCCTTGCGAGATTCTGGCAAACGAGTTAGATTTATTGAGGATTCGATGATACTGGAAATGACTAAGAAGGAGTTAGAAGTGGTTAGCAAGTTTGAATGGCTTGATCCTTCTCGAATAAGGGATGCAAATGGAAGAAGGCCCGATGATCCTTTATATGACAGGACAACACTTTATATACCTCCAGAGGTTATGAAGAAAATGACAGCATCGCAAAAGCAGTATTGGAGTGTCAAATGCAAATACATGGATGTTGTGCTATTCTTTAAAGTGGTTAGTCAATCATGAATCAACATCGGCATTTTATTCCTATACATCCTGTGGTATTTATTTATTACTGGTATTTTTGTACATAATCTTTAGTTAATGTGCCTTAAATAAATCCTCAACACAGGGAAAATTTTATGAGCTTTATGAAATGGACGCTGAAATTGGCCATAAAGAGCTTGATTGGAAAATGACATTTAGTGGTGTGGGAAAATGTCGGCAGGTGATTTCTAATTTATATTTGTGGTTCTTCAAATCTAGTCTTGTGGTTCTTGACTCATTTTCTGTGTTTATTTCTTAATGTGAATTGTTTGATTTGTTTTGTTAGGTTGGTATATCCGAAAGTGGGATTGATGATGCTGTTAAAAACCTGGTTGCTCGTGGGTAAGGATAGAATCTATTTAAGTTTGTTTTTACTAAGTGGAGATTTTGTGCATCATATAAATGATTTTTGCTAATTATTTCACCCATATCCATTAAATGTCCATAATAAATTTACAAAGTGATAGTGGTTTCCTAACTTGTTGGATGCTAAGTATGATTTTTTTCACTGTGAAGATATAAGGTTGGGCGAGTGGAGCAATTGGAGACATCTGAAGAAGCAAAAGCTAGAGGAGCTAACTCTGTATGTTTTCTGGTTTTCCCATGCTTATTGTTCTTTTAGCCCTATATGACATTGTTTAACCTAATTATGTGTTTGTCGCTATTTCATCAGCTAACATTCCGAAGTTGTCTCTCACTTTTGTTTATTGTTCTTTTAGTCCTAAATGACAAATAAAGTTTCTTAGGAAGATTCTATTTGATCTTACATACAGTGAACATGGCAGGACATGCAGTTGTCATTTTAAATTGGGCTATTTCTGGCTGGCTAAATTATTAAAATTCCCTGTATATGTTAGGTCTGTTATGTTACTATTAGTTATGAAGATTAGTTAGTTAGAAGAAATAAACAAGGCATGCTACCAATAAGAGCAGCGATACCATTTAAAGGGATTCAATTGGTGAGTCAGATTGGGACAAGGGAAAGATCAAGTTCTCTCAAATATAGTGAGAGTGCATCATTCATTCATATCAATAGAGACTTACGTCTTTCTTCTTCTATACTAGTTGGTTCCAATCAGTATACTATTTTAGCCAGTGTCCCTAATTCCTTTGATCTTAAGGCTTTTTCTACTCGATCTAATTCATGCCTCTTGAGTGCAGGTTATTCTAAGAAAATTGCATCAGGTAGTTACCCCATCAACCAATGTGGATGGTAATATTGGCCCTGACGCAAATCATCTTCTTGCAATAAAAGAGGTTCTCATTTTCATTGTTTATTTTGTGTGCTATTACAAGTATTTTTATTGTATAGTAATGCTAAAGGTTCATACTTTGATTTGTCAACATTACAAAGAATTGTATATTTTCTTCAGGAAAGCAATGGCTCTGATAATGGTTCAGTTACATATGGATTTGCTTTTGTTGATTGTGCTCGTCTTAGGTTATGGATTGGTTCTATTGACGATGATGTGTCCTGTTCTGCTCTGGGGCTTTATTGATGCAAGTATGCACAAAATAGCCTTCCTTTACTGGTTCCTGTTTTTGTACTTAGTTTCTGTAATTGATATTTTATTTTTCAAATTGTTAGCTTATTTGCTTGAGTGAATGCTATTCTAGGTGTCACCCAAGGAAATTATATTTGAAGGCAGAGGTTAACAGTCTTATTTTGTTGCCTTTAAGCTTGGATACACTTCAATTCTGTACCTTGCATATGATTATTTCTTAATGTTAAGAACAATGTTTTACAGGGGTATCCAAAGAAGCTCAGAAAGCATTTAGAAAGTTCTCTTTAAATGGTGAGTTATGTTTCGATTGCAGTTTGGGAATACCCTTGCATGGTATTTAACGCACGATAGAATTTTACATGTGTTCCTACTTTCTTTACTATGCTTTGCCTTGGAACCTTAATATAATATTTAGGCTTGGAAAGTAATAGTTTTGCACAGTTTTGTATAACAGATTGATAACTCATTTTGGGGTGGTCAGTTGTTATGTTATTTGTGGGTGCATTTCTTTCTGCATCTACTTAGACTTATAGATACACAATGTTTTGAAATATTTACATTATAGGATTTGCGTAGTCAGCTGAAATAGGGCTTGAAGTCTTCAAAAAATCTTTATGCTCCTCTTACCTCCCTAACAAACTAGTCAATTAGTACCTGTTTTCAAATGTCCTGTATCTCTATGATATCTGAAAATACACATTGAGCAAATTGGCTTCTTAGGAGTTCAGGCTATCTGTTCCCTTTTGAAATTAAATTGACATGGTATTAATTCATTATTGTAAATCTGGTAGCTACAACATCTGCACATTTCATATTCTATTTATGTGCTGAATTGCTAATAATGTGTTCTTCTAGTGAAAACTGAAAACAGTTTAAGTAGATTGTGCTTCATATACATTCCTTCTTGTTTATTAACAACATGAATTGTTCAAGACAAGCTACACGGGGAATAATTTTTGGTTACCAAATTTTTGCACTGGTGTAATTATATATTTTTGTTCAATATCAAGATTTTGTGTAGTATGAAGTTTTCAATTTTTTTTTACTTTGCAATATTGAATCTATATATATCTACATGATTTAAATATAAAAATCATGCTTGGACCTCATTGTTGGTTTCTGTTCCACTTGCAGGTTCAACCACACTACAATTAACTCCTATGCGGTCCATCACTGACTTGGGGAACTCAGAAATTAGTGATTTAATTCACTCGAAGGGATACTTTAAGTTTTCATCTAGTTCACTGGATCATGTGCTGAACAAAGTGATTCATCGTGAAATCGCTTTGTCTGCTCTCGGTGGTTTGATAGGTCATCTGAATAGATTGATGGTATAGTTTTGCACTTACTCTATTCGCTTTTTGATTATTATGTAACTATGTTGTTTATGATGAATAATCTGTTTTGCTTTTCATACAGCTAGATGATATCCTACAGAATGGGGACATATATCCATACCAGGTTTATAAGGGTTGCCTCAAAATGGATGGTCCAACGTATATAAATCTAGAAATCTTTGGTAATAGCGAGGACGGGGGAAAATCAGGCAAGAATTTGTCCTATTTGAGTACTTTTAACCTTCTAACATATTTTCATTAGAAATTTTAGCACGAAAAAGTCTGTTCTGCTTGAGTTTCAGGTACACTGTACAAGTATCTTGATAACTGTCTTACTTCATCTGGAAAGCAGCTTCTTAGGAACTGGATCTGCTGTCCACTAAAAGATGCTGAAGGAATTAATAATAGGCTTGATGTGGTAGATCATCTAATAACTTGCCCTGAAGTTGTGTCTCATATTGCACAACATCTTTGTAAGCTTCCAGATTTGGAACTATTACTTGGCCGAACCAAGTCCAGCCTTAAAGTATCAAGCCCTATCTTACTTCCCTTATTGGCAAAGAAAATATTGAAAAAGAGGGTGGGTTCTACTATTTCTTATGCTAAATTTGTAGAGGATTGCTAGTTAGTTCCAGTGTTGTTAAATATCCGGTATACCGCTGGTATACCAGTATTGCATATCGGAATTTTGGCAATTTGATACAAAATCCGGTATACCGATTCAATTTCGGTATGTTCGCGATATCGGCGATTTTCCGGTATACCGGTTATGAATGGAATATCGGAAGTCATACTTTTATTATTCTTTTTTTTATATTAAATATTTTTAAAATAATTAAGAGGGTAAGGTGAAGAAACTCCTAACCCTAATGTTGTTGGCATTTCGTCTAAAACAAAGAAGTCGGCCGGTTCTTCATCTAGGAAGGGAAAGCAACAAGTGATAGAAGTGGAAGATCCTGTCATTGAAGAATCAGAATCTGAATTTGAGGATATTAATTCAGATGAATCAGTTGAAGAAGCTGAAGGATATGCCTCACTCTCTGAAAAGGAGAGTGATGATTATGTTGGGGAAGGGGAAAATGAGAGTAGTTAAATCTTTTATCATTATTTAGGCTTTGAAGTACTATTAGTTATTAGTTTGAACTATTTACTATTTGAGTTTTAATTCCTTTTAAATTTTTGTCTGTAGCTTTTCTGTTTGAACTTTGAAATTTAAGTTTTAATTTTGAGTTTTATTTCTGTTTATACAGCTTTTGGTTTTCTTTAAATTTGTATTTCTGTTTATACTGTGTTTTGGATTCCGATATTTTCTCATATCGGTTTTCAGTGATCTGATATTTTCCGATATCGATATTTAACAACACTGGTTAGTTCTTTCTATGATTTCAGAAAAAAATGTCACTCTTGTTTTGAATGAAATAAACTTCTCATTTGAATGCCAAAGAAAGCATATTGACAGTTATGTCTGTCACTACATTACTTAGTTTAGTTGCAGAATGGTCTTCTTTGAACGGCTATTCTGTTATTTAGTGCACATGAATAACTTTATCTTTAATACATACAGGTGAAAGTGTTTGGGTCTCTTGTAAAAGGCCTTCGGGCTACTTTGAGTTTGCTGCTTCTACTACAGAAAGAGCAGCCTCTAATGTCATCCTTGACCAAAGTTTTTAAACTTCCTGTTCTGACTGGCAGTGACGGGCTCGATCAGTTTCTTACTCAGTTTGAAGCAGCTGTAGATAGTGACTTCCCAAATTACCAAGTACTTTTCTTTCTTAATGTCAACTGAAACTTTCACACATTCCTCCTAGGCCTACTTATACCTGTATTCCTTTTATTAAAATTGTGAATGTGGAATTTAGATTGATTGAGAAGGGGCATGTACTATCACTTGATGTGCTGTTATGTCATTTGTAAATTAGAATATAAACCATTAAATGTTGGTAATAGCTCACTGATATTTCTGGAAAATTGAATTCCCAATCCTAACCATTTATTTAACAGTGTAAAATTGAAATGGACTACTTCACTAGTAACGGATAATGTGTATTATCTTTGAAATAGTTTTGTTGTAAGGGTGACATCTAGAATAAAGTGTTTCACTAGTAATAGTATATATATGAGTCTAATCTTATATTTGGTGCCAGAATCATGATGTTACAGACACAGATGCTGAAACACTCACAATACTTGCTGAATTATTTTTGGAGAAAGCTGCTCAATGGGTTGAAGTTGTTCATGCCATCAATCACATTGATGTGCTAAGATCTTTTGCTGTTACTTCTAGCTTTTCTTGTGGAACTATGTCTAGGCCTGTCATAGTGCCAGCATCAAACAGTACCAGTAAAGATAGTGGAGTGCCTGTGCTCAAAATGAAGGGACTATGGCATCCATTTGCCCTTGGCAAGAGTGGACGCGTGCCTGTTCCAAATGACATAATCCTGGGTGAAAACGAAGACAGGCAACATCCCCGCACATTGCTTCTGACAGGGCCAAACATGGGTGGAAAATCAACCCTTTTGCGTGCTACCTGTCTAGCTGTTATTATGGCCCAGGTTCTCATCCTTCTCCATTCTTCCAGCTTCTAGTTTGACAATACTTTTTTAAACTGTGTTGATGATGCCAATTAATCCAACATTTGGATACAAAAAAACCAAACCGCAACAAATCTTCGATAGATTTTTCTGATGACTCCAATAATATATTATGTCTCCGATGTCTTTGCAGTTAGGTTGCTATGTCCCTTGTGAAAATTGTGTTCTCTCAGTTGTGGATATCATCTTCACACGGCTTGGAGCCACCGATAGAATCATGGCAGGCGAGAGTAAGTGCTCTAACTACAGAAAATGTGATTTATGGTTGCATGACACATTCACATTAGAGTCGTTGCGTACCCATTGATGCTTCCATTAGAGCTTTTCAGCTTTTTGAATCTAGGATTGTGGCTCTAAAATATGTTCATGTGTACTGAGTGATAGCCAATTCCAACAAATTTTGTTTGTTTTTAGGTACCTTCTTTATTGAGTGTACAGAAACTGCATCAGTACTTCAGAATGCTACTCAAAATTCTCTTGTTATCCTTGATGAATTGGGCCGGGGAACAAGCACTTTTGATGGCTATGCCATTGCATATGCTGTGAGACTCTACTCTTTACTGTCTAATGATATTTGATTCTATTTCTTAGTACATTCTATACTTACTGTGAGTTGGCCATACTCAAAATTAGCATTCTTATAACGATGATTGTATAAGTATTGTTTCTATCCTGTAATTTTGTTCCATGCACGACAAAACATTTTTAGGCTCTTTATAATTCTATGTATGTGCACAGGTATTCCGGCATCTGATTGAAAAGGTTAACTGTCGCTTGCTATTTGCCACACACTACCATCCGCTAACAAAAGAATTTGCCTCTCATCCACGGGTCACAATGCAACACATGGCATGTGCTTTCAAGTCAAAATCTGACACCTTTTCTAAACGTGATCAAGAGCTAGTCTTCCTATATCGACTTGCTTCGGGAGCAAGTCCTGAAAGCTATGGATTGCAGGTTGCCCTCATGGCTGGAATCCCAGAAAAAACTGTAAACATTGCTTCTAAGGCTAGCCAACAGATGAAAATATCAATTGGAAAAAGCTTCAAGTCAAGTGAACAGAGATCAGAGTTTTCAACTCTTCATGAAGAGTGGTTGAAGACTTTGATGTCTATCTCAAGAATAGAGGATTGTGAAGCTTTTGATGATGATGTTTTAGACACACTAGTCTGTTTGCGGTATGAACTACAAACTTCATTCAAATCAGGCAACTAGACATCTAACGCGCAATGGGTAGGACCACTAATCTTACTTTTAGAACATTGTTTGTAAATTTATACTTCATTAGTGACCAAATAACACTTCTTTTCATTTTGGTAAACACTTGCTTGTTTCTTCTTTTGTTGGGAGAAAGTTGAACAATAGTAAGTTATGCAATAACATTCCCTGCACTTATGATATTAGATTTCAGTATTCTCATGTTACCATGTCGTTCTTCCATCTCTAAGAAACTAAAACACATTTCAAATGCTTTGTTAGGCGACTCTTCATTATTATGAAGATAAACTTCAATACCTCCTAATGCTATGAAAAATGGGGTGTTGAAAAAAAAATTCTTGCTTGAGGTGTTGAATAGGGTGTTGAAAGTGATGTGAATTAATTGATGTTGAAAACATTCAACATGTTGAATGAGGAGAGAGTGAGGCCTATAAAATACTTTATAGAATTTTATTGGTTGTTTTGAATATTTAAATTTATAGTGTGTTGTGAATGGTGGTGAGATAGGGTGTTGAATTTTATTAAATAAAATTATTGTAGTGAGTAAAAATTGAATGTGTGTTGAATTATTAGATGAAAGAAAGATAATGTAAAAAAAAAAAAGAAAAAAAAAAGGAGGGTGTTGAATTATGAAAGTATTGTACATCGTCTAAGATATATCATTGTTTCTCATACATCAACAACAACATGCTCTAAAGAATAGCGAAAATCATCTTTTCATGGAGGCTATTCAAACTTAAACAATTAAGGTATACTGTTAGATAAAGAAATATAACAATTTTTTGTTTTTTTTTGTTTTTTGTGTTTGTATGCATACTATGGATGAGTAACAATTTCTTTATATATTATCATAAAAAACATTGCAACCAAACTATTGGATTAGATAAGGTAGAACATTTATATTTTAATTCATTATTGAGCATTCCATGTTTTTTCAATCATAATTTATTTTTGTGTGAGTTAAATTTGAATGAATCTTAAAGATAAAAAAGTCACAAGACTCGAACAATATTTTACTTATCAACAAAGTTTCATATTGAGAGGTACTTATACACTATTTCTATTACTTATAAAGATATATTTGTTTCCAATCAGTACAAAATTATACTTAAATATGTACTTAATGTATATTAAAGTCAAATTTTGAGCAACCACCCATTTAATAAAAAATATGTTTTATTTTCTAAATATGTTTTCATTATTTCTAAATCAGTGATCCCTATACCTTAGTTTTATATTTTCATTATTTCTAAATAAATAAAGAGCACAAAATATGTTTTAATTATACATTAAATTCATATTAGAAATGTTTAATCATTCTAATAGTACTAGAAAGAAATTAAATGTGATATATAGAAATTACTTATCACATTTGGGTTGATAAATTCATCTTAAGTTGTTGCTTACAATTTAATAAATTAATTAATAGTAACCACTTTATACACAAAAATTAAAAAATTGTAAAATTTTAAAATAAAATTTAATGAGCATTTTGTACATTAAAATTAAAACAAAAATAATTTTACAAAATTCAATATATTAAATTATAATTTAACAATAAAAATTTGCATGCAACAGGACAACACATATCTCAAACTAGTAAAAATTTATTTGTAAATATAATTTTACTATAATATGATCATGGTATCAACCTTATTTGTAAATATAATTTTAGTATAATATGGTCATGGTATCAACCTTATTTGTAAATATAATTTTAGTATAACATGATCATGGTATCAACCTTATTTAAGTAAAACTTTTATTAAAGTTTGTTGAATTCTTATCTACCCAACTCAAAAAGTTGGATAGAAAGTTAAATAAAATTACCTTCTATGTAAAATGCTTTGGAAATATTAAACAATTACATTATTTTATAAATAAATATGTCAAAATTAGGTGGTTTCATGTAATTGATCAAGGTAGAGTAACAATTTTTTATAATGAGACAAGAATTTGTCCCCATTAACACCACATTTCTTTACCAAATTATCCGGAAACATTTTTCCCATAACATTTGTATCCTCACAAACAAACGAAACTCTCTCCAAAAACAACTTGGTCTTCTACACTCTCCACAAAACTCTCTCCATAATTTTTGTATCCTCACAAAAAAACCAAACTCTATGAACTATCACTTTTCTTGCACATCAAGAAACTGTGCATGAAACACACATTTTTCACCATCTCTTTGCAAAATGGATGCTATAGATGATTTCACAAACGAAGAACTCGAAGGTTATCCAAACCCAAAGAAAAAAGAGACAGCAAAATCCAAAAGAAGACAACTAGGTTTATCATGCATGTTAAACACTGAAGTTGGTGCAGTTCTAGCAGTTATACGACGTTATCCAGAATTCAGTCCTTTATATAACATTTCTTCACCTGAAGAAACCTATGATTCTTCCATTGTTAGTTCGTTAAGGTCTCTTAGGTCTCTCATTTTCAATCCTCAACAAGAGTGGCGGTTCATCGATCCTTCGATTTATCTTTCACCTTTCCTTGATGTTATTCAAAGCGATGATGTTCCGGCTTCTGCTACAGGGGTTGCGCTTTCGTCGATTCTTAAGATCCTTAAGTTTCAAGTGTTTGATGATAAGACTCCGGGCGCGAAAGAAGCTATGGAATCGATTGTGGCGGGGATTACTAGTTGTAGGCTTGAGAAAACTGATCCTGTTTCTGAAGATGCTGTCATGATGAAGATACTTCAGGTTTGCAGTAGAGACACAAACACCAGACACGACATGTTAACACTGTCGGTGTCATGTTGGTAGCACAAACATTTGTCATTAGTACATAAGCTAGTTATATAGTAAATAGCATATGCAAGTTTATTCAAAAGCGTTTATTTTGATAAGCACTTGCGCTATAAGCTGGAAATAGGATGTTTATCCAATCGGATCCTAAGATGGTAACTAGAAGCTTATATGCTACAGGTTTTGGCAGGGATAATGCAGCATAAAGCTTCAAATTTACTCAATGATCAAGCTGTTTGCACACTTGTAAATGCATGTTTTCAAGTTGTGCAACAATCTGTGAACCGAGGAGATTTACTACAAAGAAGTGCAAGATACACAATGCATGAACTTATTCAAGCTGTGTATTCAAGGTTACCCGAAATCGAAGGTAATGACAGAGAAGGAGATTCTGAGTCAGACATAGAAGATGTTGATGACAACTGTGGTTTGGAATCAGGATATGGCGTTCGATGCGCGATTGATATATTTCATTTTCTGTGTTCTTTGTTGAATGTTGTGTCTATAGTTGAAGCAGATGGTTCAACTACTCATACAGCTGATGAAGATGTTCAGATTTTTGCGTTGGTTTTGATTAACTCGGCTATTGAATTGAGCGGCGATAAGATAGGGAATCACCCTAAGCTTTTGAGAATGGTTCAAGATGATTTGTTTCATCATTTGATTTACTATGGAACTTGGTCTAGTTCGTTTGTCTTGTCGATGATTTGCAGCACCGTTTTGAATGCTTATCACTTTCTTCGAAGGTAAAAAGTCGAATCACAGACGGAAAATGATTTTGTGTTTACTTTAAAAACACTTTTATTCTTATTATCTTTGATTTGCTTCTTTTTTCGCAGGTCTCTTCGTTACCAATTAGAAGCATTCTTTGGACATGTACTGATTAGAATCGCGACTCTTGGAACCACGATTCAGCTACAAGAAGTTGCGGTTGAAGGTATAATAAACTTCTGCAGACAACCAACATTCATAGTTGAAATATATGCAAACTACGACTGCGATCCCTTTTGTCGGAACATATTCGAAGAAGTAGGAAGATTGCTATGCAAGCATTCGTTTGCGTTGAATGGTCACTTAACAAGTTTGCACATTCAAGCCTTTGAAGGACTATTGATCATGATTCACAACATTGCAGATCATATTGATAAAGTTGATGACAGAGCTCCTTTAGGTCCTTACACAGCTCAATTGGTTGAATACATACCTTTTTGGGAGGAAAAAGAAAAAGACGATGACGACTTAGAAGCTTGGGTCGAGCATGTACGAATCACGAAAATACAGAAGAAGAAGTTGCTGATAGCTGCAAATCATTTCAATAGAGATAACAAAAAGGGTTTAGAGTACTTGAAACATGCTAAGTTAGTTTCTGATCCTCTTGATCCGAAGGCGTATGCTTATTTCTTTCGATACACGCCTGGTTTAGACAAAAAGGCGATAGGCGAATATCTTGGTGACCCTGATGCCTTTTACCTACAAGTTCTCAAGGAGTTCACAGACACTTTTTATTTCAATGGTATGGGACTTGACCCTGGATTGAGATTTTATCTTGAGAGTTTTAGGCTACCGGGCGAGTCGCAGAAGATTCAACGCGTGTTAGAAGCGTTTTCTGAGAGATTCTTCGATCATCAATCGTCGGATATATTTGCAAGCAAAGACACTGTTCTTATTTTATGCTATTCCTTAATCATGCTTAACACTGATCAACACAATCCACAAGTCAAGAAGAAAATGACAGAAGAAGAGTTTATCAAAAACAATAGAGCAATCAATGCAGGACAGGATTTACCTAGAGAGTATCTTTCTGAGCTTTTTCAATCTATTGCTAGCAATGCAATTGTACTGGATCAAACTATTGTGTCATTAGACATGAGCCAAAGCAAGTGGATTCAGCTCATAAACTGCTCAAAAGTTACGCGGAGTTTTGCACAAAGCGAATTCGATCATAGAATATGTAGAGATATGTTTGCCTGCATTGCTGGTCCTTCGGTAGCCGCTCTTTCGTCTTTTTTTGAACATGCAGATGAAGAGGAACTCATGCATGAGTGCATTGAAGGGCTATTCTCGGTTGCGAGAATCGCGCAGTATGGAATAGAAGACACACTTGATGAACTTGTCACATCTTTTTGCAAATTCACAACACTGCTAAATCCTTATGCTTCAACAGAAGAGACCATGTTTACATTCAGTCATGATTTAAAGCCAAGACTAGCAACAGTTGCTGTATTTACCTTAGCGAATGATTTCCGAAACTCGATACGAGGAGGTTGGAAGAACATAGTAGATTGCTTGTTGAAACTCAAAAGGCTCAGGTTGCTCCCTCAATCAGTCATTGATTTTGATGCGCCAGCAGACGCACCAACAACGCCCGGATCAGGCGCGTTCTCTCCAACCGACGATAGTAAATTCGGATCTCATCGGTTTCCTAACATCATGACTCGTCTGTCGCTTCTTTCGCAAGAAAACACAGAAGACGGTTTGACACTTGGTAGCGAATTCGAACAGAATCTCAAAATGATCAAAATGTGCAGAATTGGTAGCATCTTTGGAAGTAGCTCAAACATTCCAAAAGAATGTTTACAAAACCTCGGGAGATCGTTGATCTTCGCAGCAGCCGGAAAAGGCCAAAAGTTTAGCACACCGGTCGAAGAAGAAGAAACTGTTGGATTCTGTTGGGATTTAATCACTGCAATATCTTTAGCCAATGTTTATAGATTCCAACTATTTTGGCCAAGTTTCCATGACTATCTCCTAGCAGTTGCTCAATTTCCAATGTTTTCGCCAATTCCATTCGCAGAAAAAGCACTCTTAGGCCTTCTCAAGGTATGTCTCAAACTCTTTTCTACACCAAGAGAAGATAAACTAGCTGAAGAGTTTGTTTTCAAATCCATAACATTAATGTGGAAACTCGATAAAGAAATACTCGACATGTGTCACGAGATCATATCGCAAACGATGAGCAAAATAGTCATCGAATACCCTGCAAATCTGCAAACACAGATAGGATGGAAATCAGTACTCAATTTGTTATCAGTTGCATGGAGACATCCCGAAACTTATGACCTCGGAATCGAGGCATTGATATCTTTATTCTCGGGCACTAACCTAACACGAAACAACTACGCATACTGCATTGATTGCGCGTTCGGTTGTTTCCTAGCGAAAAACAGTCCAATAGAGAAAAAAAAGAAGATACTCGATCTACTAGCCGATTCTGTAAACCTTTTGATTCAATGGCATAGATCAATATACTCAGATCCAGGTAGTAATGTCAGTTCAGCAAGCATCAATAGTAGTTCATCAGCGGAAGACAATTATCGAGGTCCTTCCAACGCAAACTATAACATGAACCTATTTGTTAAACTCGGCGAAGCATTCAGAAGAACAAGCCTATCAAGACAAGAAGAGATAAGAAACCATGCAGTCTATTCACTTCACAAAAGCTTCAACTTAGCAGAAGAAATGCTATATGTATCATCAAACTGCATAAACTATTTCAACCTTGTGATATTCGCTATGGTTGACGAGTTACACGAGAAAATGCTGGAGTATTCGAGAAGAGAAAATGCTGAGAGGGAAATGAGAAGCATGGAAGGAACATTGAAACTTGCAATGGAGCTATTATCTGCTATGTATTTACAATCATTGAAACAGATTTCGGAGAGTCCTGCATTTAGAGCATTTTGGTTAGGTGTGTTGAGAAGAATGGATACATGCATGAAAGCTGATTTAGGACATTATGGTCCTTCATCATTGAGTGAAATTATACCTGATTTGTTGAAGAAGATTATAACACAAATGAAAGATGAAGGAATGTTGGAGCCAAGAGAAGATGATGATATGTGGGAGATTACTTATATTCAAATTCAATGGATTTGTCCTCCTCTTAAGGATGAGTTGTTTCCATTGTAGAAACATGATTATGATTATATATACAAAATGTACAAGAAACATGATTTGGAACCATTTTTTTTGCACAACATTTAAGGTACTGGTTTTTATTGGATGTTGATGTTATTTTCATTTTTAGATAGTTGAAGATGAATCTGCATAGATTTAGCCATATATTTGAGTTGCTCCCTAATTATTTTTCACAATGTTTTTTTTTTTTTTTTTCCCTTTGAAACAATCAATACATATAACAGTTGAGACATAGAGTTGCGGAAGTTCACAAACCATGTTCTTATACAATAATGTTCCCCGAGCCTTTCTAGGATCAATTATGTAAAATAAATTTGTTACTCTCAAGCACTAAAATTATATTACATACTCACAAAAAAGTTGCTTCAGAACTCCATATGATTTCAACTTCTTTTGTAAAACAATATTTTGGATAATTTTGAGATATTTATTTTATCAAAAGTAGAATTGATTATGACTTAAAAATTGATTCTACTTGAAGTTAGAATTTGTAGCTTCTGCTTCCCGAATTAATTTTGAACGATTTTACACTGAAATTTATTATTCAACTCACTTTTACATAAATATATCCAAACATAAATCAATTATGTTAAATTCAATTATATTAAAATCTATTCTATCAAACTCAATTATATTAGAATCAATTCTGTTCACCGCCAATCAAAACACACCCTAAGTATAATAGATTAGGAAATGTTTATAATTGATTATGAAGCAAAATTTGGCCTATAATCGATTATGGAGGTTATGTAATTGGTTATGAGGTGCAATTTGCTTAGTAATTGTTCCGTTCAGGAATCATAAATAAATGTAATTGAAAAATTGATGATCTTAAACGGTAATTTTGATCTCTTTTACAATAGTACATGATAGACCTGCATGTAGAACTATCAATTTAAAGGGCCACAACCTAATTTTTAAGGTCCTCAAAATATGAGGCCTATTTTGTTTTTTATAAAAAAGTCCAAAATAAGTAGGGTCTAATATAAAGCCCTAAATTCTAAGTAAGTTTCGAGGCTCCAAATTTTCCACAAAATATTTTTCATCAATTTGATTTTTTAATATTTTTAATAAAAAATTAACTTTTTATTTATTTTCGAATTTTTTTTTTGAAAAAATCAGCTTTTTTTATTTCAGAATTTTTTTTCTTGAAAAAAATAGACATTTTTATATTTTCGACAAAAAATCAGTTTTTTCAACAAGTCAATTTATTATATTTTAAAAAAGATTGTTCAAAAATATTTATTCGACTTATAGTATTTTTGACAAAAAATTGTTTTTTTCCGAAAAAAAGTCGACTTATTATATTTTCGACAAAAAATCAATTTTTTTCCAAAAAATTCGAATTTTTGTGATTACAACAAAAACTCAGTTTTTTTACCGAAAAAATCTATTTTTTATATTTTCGGCAAAAAATTATTTTTTTCTTGAAAAAATTGACTTTTTATATTATCGATAAAAAACCGGTCTTTTTCGAAAAAGTCAACTTTATATATTTTCGATAAAAAAATCAGTTATTTTTCTGGAAAAATCAATTTTTTATATTTTCGAAAAAAATCAATTATTTAAAAAAAACCGGTTTTTTCTTTGAAAAACCGACTTTTATATTTCCTCCAAAAAAATCAATTTTTTTGAAAAAGTCGATTTTTTATATTTTCGACAAAAAATCGGTTTGTTTTTAGAAAAGTCGACTTTTTATATTTTCGATAAAAGTTTTGTTTTTTCTTTTCGAAAAAATCAAAGATTTTATTGAAAAAGAATCGACTTTTCTTATTTTCGAAAAATGCACTTTTTATATTTTCAAAAAAAAATTATTATTCTTTTTTTCAAAAAAAAATATTTTATTATAATAAAGTCAACAAAACAATTATTTTATTATAATTATTTTTATAAAATTAATTTTTAAACTATTTAATTACGAACAAATTATATATTGGACCCTTTAATTAGGACTCTATACAAAATTAAAATATGAGGGGTTAAAAAATTTGGGCCAAAAAATTTCTATTTAGTAAGGAACTTAAAAAAAGAGAGGCTTAATTATTAGGATTTTGTAATTTAAGACTTTTTTAGTCCCAGTCAAACATCAAAATTAGTTTAAAATTGATTCAAAATAAATGTAGTAAAACGTAAAAATTAAATATTATAGTTTGCTAAATGCATGTGAATTAATTTTATACTTTGAGTCAACTAAAATGGAGATCAAATATTATACCTCGTCTCTCTACTTTCACCTTATTCATAAAATTTTCTTATACACTTCAAATAGTTTTAGTTCCAAGAGAGTAATCGCTTAAGCAACAACCTGTGTAATATACTATTATTATCTCTAATATATAAATATAAAATCAAGATAGGTCTATTATCATAAACTTATATAATATAAGGGTTACAAGCTATATAAAATCAAGATATGTCTATTATCTTAAACTTATATAATAAAAGGGTTACAAGCTGAAAGATATGTCTATTATCTTAAACTTATATAATAAAAGGGTTACAAGCTGAATATGACATAAAAGCTGACATATACCTCATATCTTTTTATTTTTTCGTATCATTTTACTCGCTCTCTTCTTATTCATTTAATTTCCTCTTAAAGCATTTTTTTTTTAGTTTAATCAAGTTTTGAGTTTTCTTCTTCTTCATATTACAATGAAAGATCTATTTAAATATCCTTTATCTTTAAATATCCTATTAGCATTCATGTTGGTCTAAATTATAAAACCCTTCTCTCGATGAAAGATCTTGTAAATCTATTTCTTAATAAAAAATTTCATTCCTTTTTTCTTGCAATAGCCTTATGTTTAAGAGATTATTTTATAGTTCTAGAATGTAATATACTTCAACAATTCATCCATTAAGAAACAACTATACACTTTATTTTCTCATCACATTCATCTTAGAATTATTTTTCAATTTCATCAAATATTAGAGTGTATATTTGAAATCTAAGAAATATTAAAATTTAATAGAATTCAAGTGTTTCATTTGAATTCTCTTCATTTTTAAAATTTATTGATTGGAGTATTTAAATTATTTTATTTTTAAAATATAAAGACTATTTTATAAAATTTTAAAAAATTATTAATAAGCAATTTAATTTTTAAATTATAGAACAATTACAAATTTTTTCTTTTTAGTGTTATTTAAAATTTCTTAAATTTACTTTGAATAAAATATTTCATAAAATTTATGTTATTTTAACAATTCTTCATTTTTTAATTCAAACACTAAATTTTGATGAAATCATTTAAATTATCTCAAAAGATTACTTCTTCTATTTTTTTTTTTTATCACCATTAGAATATTGTGAATCAAGAAACGACACTTCTTCTATTTTCGCTTCGCACAAGTCCACATAATACATCAAAAACATTTATATTTCTTCATTAATTTCTGCATAATTAGCTTCTTTATTTCAAGGACATTCATAAAGGAACAAACCAATTAAAATAATATTTCATTAATACGCTCCAAAAGATCACAGTGACCATTAAAACGTGTGATTGAGGGATGTATGAAGCTTATGTAGTAATTATTTTGTGCTACTACAAAGTTGACAAAGATTGTTACTTTGAGAGGTCAGGTTTGATAGATCAGGTCTATTGAATGTTGAGATTGATTGTAAGTCTAATTCTTTAATAAAGAAAGAAGTTAAAAAGTAATTTTTTGAGAAGATTTATATTGTTTAATGGTGAAGCAAGTGGGAGACCAAAGTTATATATTAGACCTAAGTTTTTTGTTCTTAGATATATTAATCAGTAGCACTTTAAACTTATATTTGACTCTTAGTTTAAATATTTGCTTTGTAAGAGTGTGAGTGTACTACGGGATTGAGGTGAGAGTAGAGAAGTCTATGTGCTGTAAAATTTTCACATAATAATAATTCTCTGGTTGTCTATTCAGACAACGGTCATGGTTTTTCTTCGGTTTTGGAGTTTCCACGTTATATTCTTGTGTTGTTGGTTGTGTTTTATTTATTTATTTATTTATTTCACCTGTGTTATTTTCCAACAGTGGTATCAAAGCTTCGGCTCGGTGAGATATCACAATTCTTAGTATTTTTTGTGGTTGCAACATTGTCTGATCTTTCACATAAGAAAATAATTGTGATATTATGAAGGTGCTGAAGAAGGGGTGGTATTTTGAAAGTGCTATTTAGGGAGGTTCTGGCTAAGGAAAGATTTGGTATTTAAGCGTGTCCGTTGTGACCCACCTCTCTTTCCTGGGAACCTACCTGGTGCATATTTTGCAGTGTGCGCGCAACTACTAGGTCTTATTCAAGTGCAATGAAGTTTGACATAGAGAAGTTTGATGAAAGAATCAACTTTGGCTTGTGGAAAGTACAAGTCAAGGATGTGTTGATACAATCAGGATTACACAAGGCGCTAAAAGGAAACACTTCCAACATGGAGGCTGACAAGTGGGAGGAACTAGATTTGAGAGCTGCAAGTGCAATTCGCTTGTGTTTGGCAAAGAATGTTCTTGCGATTGTGCAAAATCTATCATCAGCCAAGGAACTCCGGGAAAGGCTCGAAGGGTTATATCAGGAAAAGGACATCTCAAATCGCTTGTTTCTAAAGGAGCAATTCCATACTTTGCACATGGATGAGGATACGTAAATCTTTGATCATCTTAGTACTTTGAATAATATTGTTTCTGAGCTTGAATCTATTAAAGTTGAGATTGATGATGAAGATAAAGCGTTAAGGCTCATTTTTTCCCTTCCACCTTCCACCTTCATATGTTCATCTCAAACCTGTTTTGATGTACGGGAAAGAAAAGTTGAGTTTTGAAGAAATTGCAACAAAAATTATTTCTGAAGAAAGGAGGATGAAATATGATGAAAGTACTTCATCAAGCTCGGCGTTGATAACTAGAAGTGGGGCTAATGGGAAGAAGATTCATGCAAATAATATGGTGTGTTGGAAGTGTAGAAAGTCTGGGCATTTAAAGAGAAATTGTCCAAGTGGAGCAGTATCTGAAAAAGACTCCGAGGTAAGTGCTAGCAACGTCTCCCTTGTTTTGGGATATGATGGTGATATTTTCTAGAAGATAAGGTGTGTCCTTATGGTATTTCCGCTATACCATGCAAAAGGACAAACCATTGCTAGCGGATTCAGAATAACACACGGGCATTGGTTGACATTGATGCAAGGTGTGTGCTGAGATGTGTCGATGGATGAAGAACTTCCTAAAAGCCAACATGGAAGTTGCACCATAATCTTTCAGCAAGGTTTCGACGTAAATAAAATATTTGGGATGATTTAGTTTCAAGTGTAGTATACTCTTTATGGTGGAGTATGATAATTTGATTTGTCAGTATAGACAATGAGAATTATGATTGTCAGTGTAGACAATGAGATTGAAGACCATTACAATCAAGGTGGAAATTGTTGGGGTTGATTGTAATCCTAATTTCTTTAATAATGAAAGAGGTTAAAAAGTAGCTTTTTGAGAAGTCAACATTGCTTAGTATGGTGAAGCAAGTGGGAGACCAAAGCTATATATTGGACCTAAGTTCTTTGTTCTTAGATATACCAATCAGTAACACTTTAAGCTTATATTTGACTCTTAATTTAAATATTTGCTTTGTAAGAGTGTCGGTGTACTAGGGGATTGAGGTGAGATTAGAGAAGTCCATGTGTTGTAAAATTTTCACATAGTAATAATTCTCTGGTTGTCTATTTAGACAACGGTCATGGTTTTTCTTCGATTTTGGAGTTTCCACGTTATATTCTTGTGTTGTTGGTTGTGTTTAGTTTATTTATTTTTGCAGCTGTGTTATTTCCCAATATTGAGGACTCTGATACAAAATTTTGGGAACATTTATGAAAGTAAGAGCACAATAATAAATTACACACATCACTCTTTAATAACACAAACGTTGGTTTAAATTGTATTTTAACACACGATGGAAATAATAAATGACACCATTTACTTAGATAAAATAAAGAATAGTGGTTAGTGGGATAAAAAACTAACTAAAAGAAAATATAAGAAAATTCATAAATATGTGATCTTATCCTGCAAAATATATTACGTTGTCATTAGACAAATCTTAGAGAAAACTCCTTTTGAGTCACTTAAAGGAAGAAAATGAAATATTTCCTACTTTTATATTTTTACAAATATTTTATTTTAAATAATATCAAAGATAAGTTAGGCAAGTTTGATGTTTCAACTGATTAGAAAATATTTCTAGGGTATTCCTCATCTAGTTAAATTTATAGGGTGTTCAAACATAGAACATTTATCGAAGATTCTATTCATGTTGTTTTGGATGAAACCAGACTCCAAAAGACGAGAAAAGATAAATCTAGTTTTAAGGTTTTAGGTGAGTTAAGAGAAGATTTGATAAATCACAATAATCCAAAAGAGAATCCTTCTAAAAGTGAGGATATTAAAGATGATTAGTAAAATGAGCAAGAGGATGATGATAAACAAGAGATCCCAATAAAAAATTATTGGAGATTTCTTAACCCACTCTATACTTTTCTTAGGTACCACGTGATACACTACAAGAATAATTGAAATTTGTCAGGGGATAAACCCCTCACAAATGTCAAAACCCCCCTCACAAATATACAATCTGCAAGGGGACATGACCCCTAGCAAAACACGTGGTCGCAAAACAATTTGTGAGGGGCGAAACACGTCACCATTTTCTCAAGGGGTTATCCCCTCGCTAAGTGTCAACTATAACTTAGAAACTTGCACCTTGCAGACATAGGGTCGACTTAGTGCGGTTAAATATCTGATTTGATCTGCAATGCATCATATTTTTTGCCAGTGGTTTATCCCGTGAAAAAATACAGATTCCATAATAATTATTACATATATCCAGGAGGTTATCCCCTGGCAAATTACAAAATAATTTTTAAATTTTTTTAACCAAAAATAAAATAAATAATAATAATAGAATAATTATAATATAATTAATATATAATTAATATAATAAATGTTCAACCTAATTATGCTATTCTTCTTCTTCTTCTTCTTCTTCTTCTTCTTCTTCTTCTTCTTCTTCTTCTTCATTAGTTCCTCCAAATCCACCACTAGAATTTTGTGAAGCAAAAAAATGATCAAATTTTTGAACCCGCTCATTTGCAATCCGCACTGCTTCTTGATACTCCCGTGCTTTCCTCCTCATTTCTTCCCGTAACTCAATTTCTCTTCTTTGCATTTCTTGTTGCATCTCTACTTGTTTCTTCATCTATTAAATTTTTGCATTTCTTGCTGCAACTTGTTGTGCTGCCTCACTACTAGCCAAATTTCTTCTTCTTCTTCTTCTTCATCACCATTAGTTAGAAGAATAACCATAAGACATCCTCTAGTCATTTAACCACTGACAAACTGCTTTTGCTTCTTAGGGAGTTAGAGTGTAACAAGCCTTAGGTTTAAATAATTTTCCATTTGGTCGAGGTTTTAACTCCAATTATTTTTAATTACACAAAAGTTCCAAGTCTTTTATGGCCTTCTCCTTATCTTTCGTCTTCTCATTATCCATCACTGTGTTAAAACATTATCAAAAAAGTTCTTCTCAATATGCATCACATCAAGATTGTGTCGCAACAAATTATCCTTACAATATGGGAGGTCCCAAAAAATACTTCTTTTTGTCCAATTGTGTGAAACCCCATATCCTTGAATTCTGGGCGCTTCACCATTATCTTTGAATTTTGGTAGGTCACAAACCACATTTCATAATTCAGTCGATAACATTCGAGGGGGAAGTAGATCTGTTACTTTTTTGTCTTTTTTAAAAGCATTCTTATTTCTTCTAAATTCATGGTTTATAGGTAATAACCTACGATGACAGTCAAACCACGAACCTTTCCCACATTTTTCCAAAGTAAATGCTTTTGATTGATCCATGCAATGCAGATATCCCATTTTGCCATGCATACCCCATCCAGACAACATGACATATGCAGGAAAGTTGTTAATAGTCCACATCAAAGAAGCTCGCATATTGAAGTTTGTTTACAAGACACACCATAAGTCCACTCTCCCACCCGTAACCTCTTGAGATCGTTAATTAAAGGTTGCAAATAAACATCTATTCTTGCTTTTGGACTCGACGGTCTTGGAATTATGCATGTCAAAAACATGTAAGGTTTTGTCATACACATCTCAGGAGGGAGATTGTACGGGGTAACAATAACTGGACAACGAGAATATGCATTTGCTGACAAATTATAAGGAGTGAAACCATCAGAGCATAATCTAAGTCTTACATTCCTGGGTTCTGCTGCAAAATTAGGATGAACTCTATCAAAGTGTTTCCATGCTTCGCCATCATATGGATGTCGCATCACGCCATAACTAGTTTTGTTTGTATGGTGCCATTTCATTTGGCTTGCGCTGTGCATTGATGCAAACATTCTTTGAAACCTAGGTATTATTGGCAAATAGAACATGGACTTCACTGCAACTCATTTTTGCTTTCGATCAACTCCTTTACTGTGAACTAAATACCTCAGACTATTGCAAAACTTATATTCCTCCAATTCCCCATCATTAGTTCCGAACTCGTTATCATAAAATAACATGCAACCTCCAATGCAACAATCAATCCTTTTTACTTCTAGTCCCAACTTCGACACCATCCTCTTTGCATCGTAATAACTTGTAGGCATACAGGTGTCGCGTCCAACATCATTCTCGCAAAGAATTCCAAACACTGATATGGAACATTCCAATTTGACTTCGCTGCCAGCAACCTCACACACATTGATATCCTGGAGTCAGAAAACCCCTCAAACAACAATATATTTATTTCTTTCAGCAACTGGTAAAACATTTGTGCTATCTCATTCAGGACCTCTTCTACGTCAAAGCTTGAGGTTCATCATAACCCACATTCATCCCTAATGCGTTACTGACCATATCCTCGACTAAATTAAATTGTTCCTCATATTGCATGTATGGTGGACTACCTGCAACATCTTTATTTATATCTGATCCAACACGTGTTTGAATGCAAGAAACCTCTCTATTCATCTCTTGCATTTTCTCCCCATTAGATGTCCAAACCAAATAATTTGGCCTAAAACCCACTCTCTCCAAGTGACGTTTCACTTCAATAAGGTCACTAATTATACTTATGCAACCACACTTAAAACACGAATATCTTACCACTCCTTCGCTTCGACAATAGTCTTGAGCAAACGCATACGCGAGAAATGCATCAACTCCTTCGTTAAAATGTGGTTTAAGCCCGCGTCTTCCAAGAAATATTCTATCATACATTCAAATACGATATAATTGATAATATTCCATACGGCACATGATCATATTTAATTTTATTAAATAAAATTAGGAGTGTTCTATCGACAAATTTTTAAATTTTTGTCGATAATATCATATTTACTCTAAAAATAAATCATATTTACTATTCAAATATCCTAAATATCCGTACTCTAATTAAATATATATTTTTACAATGTACCTACCTTATATTTTTAAAATATATCTACTTATATTTCTACACATATTTTTACAATATATCGTACAAATATATTTTTTTTTTAAATAAACATATTTTTACTTGATTGTTTTCTAAAAATACTATGATGTTTTTATTTACATATATTTTTTTAGTCATAAACATATATTTTATAGTCCTAAACATATTTAGTGCTAAACATAAATTTTTAGGCATAAACATATATTTTTATTCTTAAACATAAATTATCTTATTTCAATTAAAAAATATACAAAATATTTATTTTAGTAAAAAATATACTATTTTTATAAAAATATATAATGTTTAGAAAATATATTTTTTTGAAAATTATACATATTTCAAAAAATTATATTTACTACGTTTACATATTTCAAATATATATATACTATTTATCTTAAAAATATATTTTTCAAAAAAATATGTATACACATTTCACTAAAATTATACATATTATTTTAAAAATTATACCTATTCAGCAAAAGTAAGACACATTCCAAAAAAAAATAAATGAAAATTATACGTATTGTTTTATTTATATATATTCTAATAACTACTGTTTTTTTTATTTTTAAAATTAATTATACTGTTTTATAATTTTATACATACTATTTTTATATATTGAGTAATTTATATATACTGTTTTTATTAAATAGGGTTAATAGTTATTTATCCCCTGCAATATAGGCGAGTTTTGATTTACGTCCCTTTAAAAATATTTTTTTTAATCACTCCCCTATAATTTTTAGGACCTCCTTAAGCGTATAAAAATCAGGGTGGTAAATCAAAAATATATATTTTTCAGGGGGGTAATTTTTACGCCTAGGGGGCAAAAGACTTAGAATTTTAACATTTTAAGGGGGTGATCAAACATTTTTTTAAAAAGGGGGTAAATCAAAACTCACCTATATTGCAGGGGGGGTAAATATTGTCTAGCCCGCGTGGGGTTACCCCTCGTTATTTTCACATTGGCATCTAGCTTGGGGAACCCCGTCGCAAATATCCTTAAAGTTTGGCGCTTTTTTTGTTTCACAGGGGTCTCCCCTCGCAATGCATCAATTCAAAATTTAAAAATTCCCTCTTTCTATTTTGCGAGGGGTTACCCCACGTAATTTGGTTTTTTTTGTTTATTTAAAATTTGCACTTAGCGAGGGGCTTTACCCCAAGCTAAGTTGTTTTTTTGTTTTGTTTGGGGGATTAACCCTTGACTAAGTCCCCTGGCAAATATCTATTATTCTTGTAGTGAAATTACACAAATGTTCCTCAAAATTGGAAGTATACTTCTGGTTCACATTCTATCTTATGTAAAATACGTTGAAAGGGTTGGGTGTAAACCAGAAATATATTTCCGATTCCAAACCGAAAGTATAGTTTCGATTCCTGGACGCACTTAAAGGCGCCAGATCTCTTCCCCTCCCATTACAATTTTTTTGAAAAACAAACCAACAACACTCTCAAACTCTCTCTAAAACCCTTTTCACTGAAATCAATCGGTTTCTCAAAAAATCAACACAAATCATCAAGCATTAGATACATATAACATCTAACGAAATCAAGCAGACAACAAACACTATCAATCAATCAAGTAAGTGATTTAAGCTAGTTTTAGAGTTTATGTGATTTCTACTCAAATTAGTGAAATAGGGTTCTAAATGTGTTATTTTGTCTAGTTTACATCATTAGGACTAATTAGAAAATATTTTGTAAACTTTATTTGACGATCAATACTTTTTTTTGACACATTGGTGTATTGGGACACTGAGGTCCTGATAACCCGAAAATATATCGAATATTTGGATCAATTTACATGACTTTTATCCGCATTTTAATTAATAAAATTACCCTTTATTCGTATTATGCCAGTATTTTCTATATTTTCATGAATTTAATGTTTACAAGGAATGTGCGAAGAAAGTCGAGAAAAGTTGGGAAAATCGTACTTAAAATCCACAAAAGAAGAGCAATTATGCAAATATGTGACACATGCAAATATGGGGGTGTGTTACAAGTAAAAAGGCTCTGCGAAATAAAGAAATAAGAGGCACAAGGCCCAACCCAACGCGCTCACTCAGGACTCCACAAGGTGTAACGACCGATGCACCCTTGCCACCAAGCCCTAACGCTCGCGATGAAGTAAGAAGTGAACTCTCCAAGCAACGCGTGACGACCGTCATGTCTTCTTCAACAGTCCGTAGCGATCTCTACGGAGGAAAATACAGAGGCGAAAATCTCTCAACGTCCATGCACCTTCAAGTCTATAAATAGGGCTGCCATACTTCATTTTTCAGACGCTTTTTCTTTCTCTTACCTTGCCGTCACTCTGCCAATTTCCCTAGTGAATTCTATTTTAATTTCCCTTTTTCCGATCAGTTTCAATTACTTTTCTTAGTTCGATTCTGTTTTCCCGTAGCAATTTCCACACTGGGGATTACTGCGGACTTTTGCTGATTCTAACCTTACGTTAGAATCGTGCTTTTATTTCTTTCTTGCATTTATTTTTTGGAACAATCAAGGAAGATCTCACCGACCTGTGGGAGACACCTGAAGTTAGCCAAATATTCCGCAATTTTATTTTCAGGTTTAATTTAATTGTTTTTATTTATTAATGCTAAAATTGTCTGAAATGCTTGGGTTATTTATTTTGATTGATGTTATTTATTATCGTTGCGATATTATTGAATTTTATAATATGCTAGGCTAAATTAGCTTATCGGTATGTAAGGTCATATAGCCGATGGGGTTTAGCAATATCAATTGAGCAATTCTTTTTAAATGAACAATTTTCTGGTTTCAATTACCAATTTTAATAACCAAACTGTTTTATTACGAGAGTAAAATACAGACAAAATTTAGGATCAATAAAATGAGAGTTTGAGATAATAACTGGACAGTGGTAATTGTGCATTAACTTAAAATATAGCGAGAGCGCTTTTAAGTTAGTTAGATCTTATTTGTTTCCAAAAACTATTTTTAAACTTCAAATGATACAGCGAGAGCGCTCACTTAGGTTTAATTATAGGATCTGAATCAATAAACACGAGAGTGTGAGAAGAGGGTTTTCAAACAAATATTTTCTACTGAAAGTTGTTTTAATAATCCGATTGTGTCAATGAATTGCTAAATCCCTGAAGTCCGACTATTACATACCGATATTCTCCCTTGAATCTAAATTGGATTATAATCAGTTAGGTTCCCCAACCCCCAAATCAATTATATAATTAGCCTTAGATTTACGTAGTAACCTAAGATAGTGATAGGTCGACATTTAGTCCCTTGGGATTCAATAATCTTTAAAGCTACATGCAATAGGACTGTATACTTGCGGTCTAGATTCTTTAAGACACACAGAGTCATGATCAAGTTTTTGGCGCCGTTGCTGGGGACTAACAAGTCGATATCGTAACTCTTTTAGTTACATTGTAGAGACTAAGTCACCATTCCCAATTGTATGCCAAGTACTCGCTCTAGAGGTGAAGACTTAGTGCTACCAATTCCCGAACCTGAGTGCTTTATTATTAGAAGATACCATGTATGAGTATCTCGTACAACTCAATTCCTTTCTCAATCCTCTATTTCTGCCAAAATAGTTGAAGAACCAGACATGGGTGATCAACCACGTCCGCTCAAAATGTATGCCATTCCTTCGCAAGAAGAACCGCATAACAACATTGTTGTTCCTGCCATTAAGGCAAATAACTTTGAACTCAAACTTTCTCTGTTGTCTGATGTACAACAAAACCAGTTTTTTGGTGCTTTAATGGATGACCCTAATCTACATCTATCAATGTTTCTACAACACGCAGATACAGTCAAAGCTAACGGGGTCAGTCAAGAGGAGATAATACTATGTCTTTTCACTTTTTCATTAAGAGATAGAGCCCAAGCTTGGCTCCAGTCTCTAACTGCTAACTCAGTTACCTCTTGGAACGAGTTGAAGAAAGTATTTCTGTACAACAGGGGATTAACAATAGAGCCGCCGCAGGTGGAACACTTATGGATAAATCCTATGTTGCAACCTATGCACTTATCGAAAGTATGGCTCAAAACCACTATTAGTGGGGGAGTGAAAGAGGTTAAGTAGACAAAACTCCTGGAGAGAAAGCACCAACGAAAGGCAATATGTATGAGATCAGCAGTCTTGACAGCGTCCATGCTAAGGTAGATGCTCTCGACCAGAAGATAGAAAGCATAACCGCAATACCTCCAACCACCGTGGATGCCATAACTCCAAACCGCGAGATATGCGAAGTACCTGGACACGCTGCTGCTGAATGTCAACTCTTAGATGTAACTCCCACCGACCAAGTGCATTATGCTCAAGGAAACCCATACTCGAACACATACAACCCAGGATGGAAGAATCATCCCAATTTCTCATATACGAACACTAATGCATTGTATGCGCCTGGCCAAGCACCTGCTATACCACCTGGATATCAAAAAGAACTTGCAACCACTCCTAATATTCCTAGAACGTCTAACCTCGAACTGATAATGGAGAATTTTATAGCTAACCAAGCTCAAACTAACAATGATTTCCTAAACCAAAATATTCACACTAGTGAGCAAATCAAGCAGTTATTGAACAAAGTACACTAGCAACCCATAACAAAATGTTAGAAATCCAAATTTCACAAGTGGCCCAACAACAAGCACCTACTGCTACGCCTGCTGGTACATTTCCAGGTCAACCTCGACCGAATTCGAAAGGACATGTTCATGGTATTATATTGCAAAGTGGGGCTGAATATGATGAACCAACTGATCCTAGACTTAAGAATCCAGCCATGTCCCAAAGCTCTGGAAAAACATCTGAGAAGGAAAGCGAACCAAAATAGAAGGAGAAAGTAGGTGATGGAGAGACAGTAGAGAAAGAAAAACCCTATGTGCCTCTGCCACCTTACAAACCACCAACCCCTTATCCTCAAAGACTCACTCAATCTAGAAGTGCAGGGAAATTCAAGAAGTTTCTTGAACTTTTGAAACAACTTCATATCACGATACCATTCATAGAAGTAATCACTCAGATGCCCTCGTATGCTAATTTTCTTAAAGAAATCTTGTCTAACAAGAAAAATATAGAGGATAACGAGACAATTACACTCACTGCCGAGTGTAGCGCAATCATTCAGAACAAAATGCCTCAGAAACTGAAGGATCCCGAATGCTTCTCTATACCCTGTAATATAGGTAAGTATGTCATAGACAAAGCTCTATGCGACTTAGGCGCTATTATCAGTGTTATGCCCTTATCCATATCCAAAAAGATGGATATGGGATAGTTAAGACCGACTAAGATGTCAGTACAACTAGCGGATCGTTCAGTCAAATACCCAATAGGAATTCTTGAAAATGTTCCGGTAGGCATAGGTCAATTCTATATCCCTACAGATTTCATCATTATGGACATTAAAGAAGACATTGTTACCCCTATAATACTTGGAAGACCATTTTTAGCAACTGCTTGAGTTATTATAGATGTTAAAAGAGGAAAGTTAACTTTTGAAGTTGGAGAAGAGAAAGTCGAATTTATCCTGACACAGTTCCTAAAAGCCCCAACTATATATGATACATGCTATCTTTTAGACGTCATAGACGAATGTGTCAAATACATGGAGCCAAGAGGAGAACCTCATTCCAAAACTATGAAGATTCCAATGCCCCTGATATTTGAAGATGATAATTGGTGTCCCAAATTTCGAGATGACAACTTAAGTGAATGTCTAGCACTGACACCAAATCATATGCCTTGTCCGAAGAAACACAATTTGGAACTTAAATTTCTACACAAAACCCTAAGATACGAATTCCTAGATCCCGAACTTAAAAGACCAGTGATAGTCAACGCAGACTTGGGACAAATTGAGACGGAAAAACTATTGCATGTTTTGAGAAAATATCCCTCTGCTTTAGGATATAACATTATTGATATAAAAGGAATAAGTCTTTCCATTTGCATGCATCGCATCATGTTGGAAGATGATTGTAAATCTTCTAGAGAACATTAGAGAAGAATCAACCCGATCATGAGCACCGTAGTAAAGGGTGAAGTAACCAAACTTCTAAATGCAGGAATCATTTATCCAATATTTGATAGTCAATGGGTAAGTCCAGTCCACTGCGTACCCAAGAAGGGAGGAATCACAGTCACAATGAACAAAGCTGGAGAACATATAGCAGAAAGAGTTATGAGTGGAGCTAGAATGTGTATTGACTATAGGAAGCTAAACAAAGCAACTAGAAAAGACCATTTCCCTTTACCCTTCATTGACCAAATGCTTGAGCGATTGGCTAAGAATTCCTACTACTGTTATTTGGACGGTTATTCAGGATTCTTTCAAATTCCTATCCACCCTGATGACCAAGAAACGACAACATTTACGTGTCCTTATGGTACGTTTGCTTATCGGCGAATGTCGTTCGGACTATGCAATGTGCCTGCAACATTCCAAAGATGTATGATGTCCATATTTATTGATTTCATAGACGATATCATGAAAGTCTTTATGGAAGACTTCTCTGTATCCGGGAAAAGTTTTAAAGGATGCTTGTTAAACCTGGAAAAGGTACTGGAGAGGCGCGTACAAGTAAACCTAGTGTTGAACTGGGAGAAATGCCATTTTATGGTAAAATAAGGAATTGTACTTGGACACATAGTGTCTGAGAAGGGGATCGAAGTAGATAAAACTAAGATTGAAGTAATAAAAAACCTCCAAACTCCAAAGACCATAAGAGATATATGAAGTTTATTAGGCCACGCTGGTTTTTACCGATGTTTCATAAAATATTTATCGAAGATTTCTAAACCGCTCACCAACTTCTTAATGAAAGAAGCTGAATTCATCTTCGATGATGACTGCCTAAGGGCATTTGAACGGTTAAAAATAATTCTCATATCCGCACCTATCATTCAACCTCCTGATTGGAGTCTACCATTCGAGATAATGTGCGATACAAGCGATTATGATGTAGGTGCAGTACTAGGACAAGGAAGAGACAAAAAGCTCCATGTAATATACTATGCAAGTAGGACTTTGGATTCTGCACAGATAAATTATTCCACCATAGAAAAGGAACTTTTGGCTGTCGTTTTTGCATTAGATAAATTTCGTTCCTATCTAGTAGGTGCAAAGATAACTATCTATATTGATCGCGCAACCATTAGATACCTTTTAACTAAGCAGGATGCCAAACCAAGATTATTGAGATGGATCTTACTCTTACAAGAATTTAATTTGGAAATCAAAGACAAACTAGGTTCTGATAGCTGACCATCTATCTAGGATGGAAAATCTTAAACCTGAAGAGATACCTATCAATGACAATTTTCCATTTGAACACCTAGTAGCCCAGATGGAATCCAAAAACCCAACTAAATAATTCCCTGAAGTTTGCAACAATAACGAGACAATTGAAGAAGTGGAAGCAGTATCTACTCAGACCTCACTGCCCTGGTATATTGATTATGTAAACTACTTGGCAGCGAGAGTACTTCCACCCGATCTAAATTATCAACAAAATAAGAAATTTTTCCATGATATAAAACACTATTATTGGGACGAGCCTTTACTATTCAAGCGAGGTCCCGACGGTATCTTCTGTCGGTGCATTCTAGAGAGTGAAATAGAGAACATAATTTCTCATTGTCATGAAGCCCCTTATGGGGGCCATGCTAGCACTTCAAAGACCTGCACAAAAATTCTACAAGCCAACCTTTATTATCTTAGTCTATGGAAAGATGTCCATGCTGCAATTATAAAATGCGACTGGTGTCAACGCACTGTTAACATATATAGGTGCGATGAGTTGCCTCAAAAAGGTATCCTAGAAGTAGAGATCTTTGACGTGTGGGGAATTGACTTTATGTGACCTTTCCCATCTTCTTTTGGTAACAATTACATACTAGTTGTAGTAGATTATGTATCTAAATGGATAGAGGATGTAGCTTCTCCAACAAATGATGCATAAGTAGTGACTAGGCTATTCAAAAACATATTTTTTCCAAGATTCGGTGTGCCGAGATTAGTCATCAGTGATGGTGGCTCTCATTTCATTTCCAGAATTTTTGATAAACTCTTAGCGAAGTATGGAGTCCGTCACCGCGTAGCAACACCTTACCACCCACAAACAAGCGAACAAGTGGAAGTCTCTAACAGAGATATGAAGAAAATACTTGAGAAAAATGTTTCCATATCTAGGAAAGATTGGTCGTCTAAGCTAAATGAAGCATTATGGGCATATAGAACAACGTATAAGACACCCATCGAAACTACACCTTTCAAACTAATCTATGGTAAATCATGCCATCTACCAGTAGAACACGAACATAAAGCCTATTGGGCCATAAAAATCCTGAATTTGAGTTACATGGGTGATGGAGAAAAGAGAATTCTAGACATCCATGAATTGGAAGAGCTTAGACTTGATGCATACGAGAATGCCAAAATCTACAAGGAACGAACTAAGAAATGGAGCGACAGACGCATCTCTAGGAAAGAATTCAATGAGGGTGATGTAGTACTCTTGTTTAAATCCAGACTTAAACTATTTCCAAGAAAACTCCGTTCTAGATGGTCAGGACCTTTTGAAGTTACTAAAGTACTCCCAAGTGGCACTGTTGAAATAAAGGAAAAGCCAGTGACCCGTTTATTGTGAACGGGCAACATTTGGAGCACTACCATTGTATCAAAAATAGAGACTACTCAGATAGCCTGAGACTTATAGAGTTTCCGGCTGAGTCACCAAAATAGTTTTTTTTTTCGATTTTCAAAATAGGTCGAGCTTTCGACGTTTGAATAAAGCGCTTTGTGGGAGGCAACCCACCATTTTTATTAAAAATTCTATTTATTAAATTTTTTTAACTTATTTTCATCAAATATTTTTCTTAAAAATTTTCTGTTTTTTTTCCTATTTTTTTAGGCATTAGGCCGATGCTGATTGAAAACTATTTTGATTACTTACAGGATTCACATTTCTTCTTCTTCAGTAATTTCGACTATGGTTTTTTCTGACACTATACAATGAATGGAAAACAGAGATTGAATGTACCCCTCCACCATATCTGTACATATAGAAGAAACCATTGATACAGAATGGTAAAGGGACCGTCACCCGCGTATCATCAAAATGAATAACAAAAATGAAGAGAATTTTTTATTCTTACCACTCGATCTTGTTGCACGGCAACAAACATCCGTGAACCATTTCACGAAGTACGTGTCCAGATAATCCAAAGTCTCGATAATTACCTCGTGGTCTTCCGGTTGCAAAACAACGTCGATGAAGACGTGTAGGTGCACTATTACGAGGTAGTACTTCTAACTTTCCCTGAATTTCCCATTTTTCACTTAACGATTGAGCTTTCCTCATTTCTTTTTTTGGAGATTGTCGAATCAAATAATATTGTTGTTCCAATTTTTGCCTCTTCTTCTCCCTCTCAATTAAATTTTTCTTTGCCATGATGATTCATTTCCTTTTAGTATAAATATTCAATTTTTCGTTACCATATCAACGTCAGAAGTCGGAACCTATAATGTAAAATACAGATGTTGATTATAAAAGTAAAATTTTTCTTCTCCATATTTCCCCCTTTGTTCAATTATATAGTTGATATGTAATAATAATAGTTGGCCATATCAAAATTGTCAATAGACGTAAATAAAGAAATTTTAAATTATTATTTTCCATCGTTCCCATATAAACATTTGCAATGCTATAAGTCGGATCCGAAGACGTAAAAAAAAGACGTGGAGCATCCACGTGAAACTGTTCTTATCCATGATGAGTGAATTCCCCCTTTCCTTTTAGTATAAACATTAAATTTTTCGTTACCATATCAACGTCAGAAGTCGGCACCTATAATGTAAAAAACAGATGTTGATTATAAAAGTAAAAGTTTTCTTCTCCATATTTCCCCCTTTGTTCAATTATATAGTTGATTTGTAATAATAATAGTTGGCCATATCAAAATTGTCAATAGACGTAAAAAAGAAATGTTAAAGAATTTACTGCTTCTATATTATCAAGAAAACCCTGATACTGTGGGCTGCGCTTTATCTGAGAAGAACTATAAGCAGTCTGTAATTTGTGTCTTAGTTATTCTTGTGAGCCAAGAAATTATCTTGTGATAAGTGACTTGTACTAGGATTTGGTTGTAAGGGTAGTTTATCACTCAAAGCTTTGAAGCACGAGTGTTGTGTCTCTTGATTAATGCTTTGAAGCAAAATCAAGTTTGTTTATTGAAGAATGTCTTCACAATTCTATTAAACAATAGGTTGATGTCACTGCTGTGATTGAGGGGGAGTGAGTAGGAACTCAGGTCTAAGTAGGACTTAGATTGAAGTTGCATTGGGTAGGTCTTAAGTGAAGGAGATAAACTGGTTGGTTTATTCCTGAATTAATAATACTAATAGTGGATTTCCTCCCTGGCTTGGTAGCCCCCAGATGTAGGTGTAGTTACACACTGAACTGGGTAAACAATTGATTGTGTTCTTTACTGCTGTTTAAACTACTGTGTGAATTGTTAACAGTTTGTCAGATATGGTGTCATAACATTCTCTGTGACATTACGTATCTGCTGCCAAAAATTTCAAGCCTCATCAACTTTAATGATCCTACAAGTCCCGTCAAGCTTTAATGACCCTATCAGCGTCACTGCGCCATGTTCAGTCTCCAAGCAGTAACGAATCGTTTCATATCATCCCCATCAAAGGTCTATGCACAAGATCCCCAGCCGAATAGTTCGCAACCATTGCTATCCTTCTAGGCAGCATCAATATCCAGACTCGAGATTTGGTCAGATAGTGCATCAGAGGAATCGGAAGCATCTCTTTTTCTCCCCAGTCAGGGGTTTCAACAACCCTATTCCTAAGTGAGTGTCAGAAGTCTCTAGTAGAACATTCCTATCTTCTTCAAGATGGAGATGTTTTGAAATACCACAACATCTACATTCATACATCTACATAAAAGTCATAACATATGCATACATCATAGTAATATTGTCATACACTTGCATGCATCATAGGACTAACCATATCCTGTCAAGATTTTATCTCCCCAACAGGTAAAAAGTCATTTTCCAAGCAGAATGTCAAAGATTAATTCCCGAAGCAAGACGGGAGAACTATCCGAGAGACCACACAATTTATTTCCAAGCAATAGATTATGGATTAACACCCGAAGCAAGAAGGGAAAGCTATCCACATCATGCCAAGTATTCACCTCAGAAATAGCCAAGACAAAGGTTTATTCTGACTCTCTCTTATTATCAATCGCCTCGGATGACATCTTTAAGCCCATCTCCGATTATGCATCTTCATCACCCTGGATGGCATCTTTAAGCCCATCTCCGATGTCTCTTCTATTCAAAAGAAAAATACAGAGTCTAGCGTACGACTCACTCTTCAGTAGCAGCTTCTCCAAATGGCATCTATAAGCCCATTCCAGCGTGTAACACGGTGGAAGAACTGACTTGTTTGTTTTGCGTTTGATCGCAAATGTTGCGGATAGCAAGAGTCGCCACCGACTTTTCTTTTATCCAATTAAGGGAAGGTGAAAAGAACAGGAAAAGACCTTCGTTAGATTCTGAGTAAGGGAGTTGGTTATGAAAAGGGAAGGTATTAACACCCTTTCCATCCGTAGTTATCCACGGGCTCTTAATTGCTTTAGCTCACTTTGAAATTTCCTTTCTTTGTGTGTGTTTGAAAAGATTTTTTTGAAAAGGCATTTCACTTTGACTTCGTAATGATTCACGCTGGAATGTATACGACGTGTTTGGAAATGTTTTGTTTTGGAAAAGGAATTTGCAATGATTCACGCTGGAATGTATACAAAGTGTTCTGAAAATGCTTTTGAAAGTGTGAGGTGTGAAAAGTGTTTTGATAGAGAAAGCAATTAAGAGTCTATTACCTACTCAGAACGGTCGTTTCCGTGTTATTTTTGCTTTTCTTTAGAATAAAGCTATCCATACCATTAGTTGGTAGGTAACCCTATTTGTTGGATGTAAAAGGGACATTCGAAGGGACATCAGATGGTCATAGAAGGAAACTTGTAGGGATATCCTAGCACATTCGTAGGGACGATCATCAATTTTCGTAGGCAACAACCGAGGGACGAGATCATGTATTCGTAGGCAACATTGAGGGACTATGATCTTTTAAGTCTAAGGGACTTGTGATGATATTTCGTAGGCAACCGTGCTAAGATACCTCCATGTTCGAGGTACTTGACCATTTATAAGGCAACGAGAGAGAATACCCTAGGGGTGCATGTGTGAGAAGAGTGTATTGTTTTCAGATATTTTATCTTGTATTAGTGGTCTAGATTGATTTTATCTTGCCATTCACACCTAATTACTAGAAGTTTAATAGGTGCAGAAAGTAAATTGCGAAAAATATAAAGGGTCCTACGCTATTACATGGCTTTGGGGCAGATACATAATAAGAGGTGCAGAAAGTAAAGTGCAAAAAGTAAAATCCTACGCTATTACATGATAAATTTTTTTGCAACCTATACAACCTTTCTAGAATTTAAAATGCAAGAATAAATAGCGGAAAAGAAAACTAGTCCTAATATTTTTGAATTTAGGGTTTTCGTGAAAATGACCTAGATCTAGTTGATTTTAATTAATTAATTAAAAAAAACATTAGTGAATACTAACCTAAATTGATTAATTAAATTAGATAAAAGAAAATATTAGTGAAAGTTATCTAATTAATCCTAAATTAATTAACCTAATTACTAATTAAATTAATTAAGGAAAATAGGCAAAATAAGAAAAAAACATAAAAACGAAATGTTAGAGAGCTTCTGACAGAAGCCATCCCAGAAGCTGGAGCTTCTGGGAGTTCCGTTGCTGGAGGCACCCAGAAGCTGGAGCTTCTGGGGTTTCTGATGCTGGAGGTGCCCAGAAGCTGGAGCTTCTAGAGACTTTGGAACTGGGGCTCCCAAAAGCTGGAGCTTCTAGGGACTTCACATCTGGGGCCATCCGGAAGTTGGAACTTCTGGAGGAATTTTGCGCTGGGAGACTCAGAAGTTGGCATTTTTGATGGTGATGAGGCCCAGAAGCTGGAGCTTCTGGTGCTGGGGATGCCCAGAAGTTGGCACTTCTGGCGCAGGAGAGGATTCAGAAGTTGGAGCTTATCTGGGGCGTGACTTCTGGAAATCTGGAAACCTGCAAGGTAAAATATAAAAATTGCAAAATGTGAGGTTTGAACCCACGACCTGATAGGGAGAATGACATAGTATGCGCAAGGTGAACCGCTGGGGCGGTGATACATCCATTCATTCTTCTGGACCTGTAAATATGTAAGGGTTAATAGCTTCTGGATCAGAAGCACCGGAACGGTGCTCCGGTCATCTTCTCCGGTTGACATCAATTCTCAAAAACCTGTAAAATGCATCAATTTATGAAAAGTAAAAGCCCAGATTGACTATATAGGACCCTACGATCATAATGGTAAGGTTTGTTTGTCCTAAAACAACTTGTATCGTGGAAACCGATTCTTCACTAAGTTCATGCCCTAACAATGGCATCAAGTGATTTACACGTCAAAACTTGTGGAGGATGGATCAAACCTGTTCTAAAAGACTTCATAAACACATTAGCATAGTCAAATATCAATAAAACAGGGTGAAATGCAAAATACGATTTCAAGAAAATATGAATATGGATGCTTGTGAATGGAACGATTTAGCATGTTCTGGCCATGGATTATGATCCATTCTTACCCTACTACTCCTCAGGAACAAGAATCAATGCTTGGAAGCACTTGAAATCGGCTAGAAGTTAGAATACGATTTGGCCAACTTTGAGAAATTTTGAGAATTTTTAGGGTTTTGCAAGAGGCTGGCAGCACGTGAGAGAGGTGTCTAAAGAGGTCTCTTTGTCTTGTAAGAATGCTAGGTATTTATAGAAGAGTAGAATTAGGTCAAGGCATTAAGAGAAAATATTCTCCTTAAATGGAGAATATTTGATTTGAAAATTGCACAAATTTTTTCCAATCTTGATCAATCTCTTCCTCAATCTTCTTGCACGAAATTGACAGCTTGTAGTGAGCTATCTTGGACCCCAAGCCATGCAAATATCCAACCCAACTTGCCTTATTTTTTATTTTTGCATTTTATTAAATTAAATTTGAATTTAAGCTATTTTAATTCAAAAATAAATAAATAAAGAGATAGAGGGCGTGGCATGCTGCATAGTAGTCATGGATAATCTCATGATCAAGTTTAAATCATAAAACCTTAGGCCCATTTGGAAATTTTTGGCTTTTGCTAGGTATTTTTCTTCATGCACCTCCTCAAAAATGCTCAACTTGCACAATTTGTATCTTGCTCAATTTTCAATATTTTTGAGTGTTCTTGTACTTTTTAGAAAGCTCAAGATGTCTTCTAAACAGACCTTTTGGTTTCATCTTCATTGGAGTTTCCATGCTCATGAACACTTCTTTGCAAAAAGATGACTTTTGTTGACTTTTCTAGAAGGACCTATAATGTCTTGATCTGTATCCTTCAAATGAAGCATTTTCTGCCCAAGCTTATGAGACACGAAGTTGTAGAGAATTGAATTCTCTTCAAAATGATCTGTGGTGGAGAAATTTCTGATGAAGTATGTGAAAGTTATGCTTGGTCAAAGTTCTGTTGACTTTTGTCTAGAGAAGCCCTAATTTGGAAACTTTGACTTTTGATCAGATCTTGACTTTTCTTGATGAATCATGATCAACTCTTGATCAAATGATGAATATCACTTCAAAACATTGATGTTGACCAAAAATTATGAAGTTTGATTGTATGTTGACCACAATTGACTTTTTGTCCAATACAACTGATTTTCAGCTATTTGAGCAATTGGATAAGCAAATTTGACTTGCAAGGCTTGAAACTTGACATGGTCATCGTTTGAAGTATAGGATGAGGTATTATGACCATTTTAAACATTAGAAATCCATCTTGACTTAAGAATAGCAAAACCCTAGTTTGGATTGATTGCTTAGGAGAGGGTTTGTCTGGTCAACCCTTGTCAAATCCTTGAGAATTGAGATGTGAATTGTCTTGAGAAGTAGGAGGGAAAATTTTGGGGTATAACAGTTTCCCCTGTTCAATCTTCTTGTACCGGAAGGGTTAGATTGGCATGCTTGCCTTTCGTGACCTGAATGTAGAAGACGATTGAACACTCGAGTACACCTGAAAATTTGCACTCACTGTTGTACGGAATATGATCGGCAGTTGATGGGGCGCTGAAATGGGCTTATAGATGCCATTTGGAAATGCTGATACTGAAGAGTGAGTCGTACGCTAGACTATGTGTTTTCATTTTAGATGAAAGAGAACATGGAGATGGGCTTAAGATGCCATCTGGTGACAAAGATGCATAGTCGGAGATGGGCTTAAAGATGCCATCCGGGGAGCTCGATAGTAAGAGAGAGTCAGAATAAACCTTTGTCTTGGCCATTCTTGAGATGAATACTTGGCATGATGCGGATAGTTTTCCCGTCTTGCTTCAGGTGTTAATTCGTAATCTGTTGCCTGGGAACAATTTGCACGGTCGTTCAGATAGTTCTCTCGTCTTGTTTCGGGTATTAATCTTTGACCTTTCTGTTTGGAGAAATGACCTTTTACCTGTTGGGGAGATAAAATTTTGACAGGATATGGTTAGTCTTATGCAGATTATGATGCATGCACGTGTATGACAATATTAGTATGATGTGTGTATGTTATGACTTTTATGTAGATGTATGAATGTAGATGTTGTGGTATTTCAAAACATATCCATCTTGAAGAAGATAAGAACGTTCTGCTGGAGACTTCTGACGCTCGCTTAGGGATAGAGTTGTTGAAAAACGCTGACTGGAAGAAAAAGAGACGCTTCTGATTCCTCCGATGCACTATCTGACCAAATCTCGAGTCTGGATATTGATGCTGCCTAGAAGAATAGCAATGGCTGAGAACTACTGGGCAGGGAATCTCATGCATATGTATTTGCTGGGGATGACGTGAAATGTCACAATCTGTTGCTGTCTGGAGACTGATCATGGCGTGGTGACGTTGTTAGGGTCATTAAAGCTGATGAGGTTTGTAGGGATCACTTAAGGTGATGAGTCTGAATCTGATAGGATCACTTGAGGTGATGAATCTGATAAGATCACTTGAGGTGATGAGTCTGATAGGATTACTTGAGGTGATGAGTCTGGTAGGGATCACTTGAGGTGATGAGTCTGATAGGATCACTTGAGGTGATGAGTCTGATAGGATCACTTGAGGTGATGAGTCTAATAGGATCAATTGAGGTGATGGATCTGATAGGATCACTGCTCGGGGACTAATGTGACAAAGTAGAGGATCACTACTCGGGGACTACTGTGATGAAGTAGAGGATCACTGCTCGGGGACTAATGTGATGAAGTTGAAAGGATCATTGCTGATGAAGCTGATAGGATCACTGCTCGGGGACTAATGTGATGAAGTTGAAAGTGTTGGAACACTGTTGGGAGGAGACTAGTACTTCGTCGGGGAAGATTTGCCTTTGTTGGGAGAGCGATGGCTCTGTGGGTATTGATAATCCTGCGGATGTATTTCCTATGAGAGTGACTCTATGGGGATGCATTGGTGACTTTTGTCGTCATCTCAATTCCTAGAGCCTGTAGTAATTATTTGCTTCCTGTTCACTTTCGTATGTTTGTGAATGGGTGTTTACTGTCAGATGCATATAATCATTCAAAGAAAACACTAGACTTTATACAAACAACAATAAAAAGCTATGCGGAAATAATCTTGTCGAGTTTCAACTATGCGGAAATAATCTTGTCGGAATAGTAAAAAGCTATGCAGAAATAATCTTGTCGAGTTTCAACTATGCTATTGCTCATATATTTTCGACTATCTCATCTCCTTGCTGTCAGAAGAAAGTGATTGAACTGTTTTTCGCCATTTGAATCTTGAATGCTGATAGTAGTGCGGTCTGTAAGTAGGTGATATGGACGAGACATAGTCGTACGCTTAAATCCCTAACTTTTGCCTAGACCGCCCTTTTGGGTTTTCAGTCTATCGGGATACCCTTTTTTTCCCAAGCCACCTTTGTAGGTTTTCGACTTGCCGGGTGTATATTTTGTATATATATCCTTAACTTTTGCCCGAACCTTTTTGGTTCGCCAGGATGCCCTTATTTTTTCCTAGGCCGGTCAACCTAGCGGGTCTTGTTTATGCGTAGTATTTTTTGACTATGTTTGCGTTCACAGGGTGTGGAAAGTCGTCTCCATCCATAGTGCTAAGTATCATAGCTCCGCCGGAAAACACCCAATTCTTACAATGAAATATTTAAACAATTAAATTTTCAAAAATGTATGTGATGAAATAGATTAGATACAATTTTCATTAAGATGACACTTGTCATTGCCTCTTAAAATCTTTGCATCCACTATAACATAAGTGGGAACTACGATTGCTCTGACTTTCTCAACCTCCTTTTCAGAATACGTAGGCACAAGGTCTCACCCTTAACGAGTATACTTATTTCTCCCTCAAACAAAATAAAGCTTAGTTCCGAGATACAAATGCTCTGATTCCCACTAGGGGATATGTATGCAGAGGATCCCAATGATATTTGCGAGCATAATAATAATAAATAAACTTAGGTTCTTGCCTAACCTACCTTTCTTAAATTCCAAAGGAGAAATTTTCCCAAAATAGCATAGCAAATAAAATACACAAATGCATAAAAAAGTTTTGTTATACCCCAAAATATTCCCTCCTACTTCTACAGGCAATTCACATCTAAATTCCCAAGTATTTCACAAGGGTTGACCAGACAAACCCTCTCCTAAGCAATCAATCCAAACTAGGGTTTTGCTATTCTCAAGTCAAGAGGGATTTACAATGCTTCAAGTGGTCCTCATACCTCATCATATGCTTCAAGGGATCACCATGTCAAATTTCAAGCCTCACAAGTCAAAATTGCTCATCCAATTGCTCAGATAGCTGAAAATTAGTTGTATTGGACAAAAAGTCAACTGTGGTCAACATACAGTCAAACTTCATATTTTTTGGTCAACATCAATATTTTGAATTGATATTCATCATTTGATCAAGAGTTGATCACGGTTCATCAAGAAAAGCCAAGATCTGATCAAAAGTCAAAGTTTCCAAATTAGGGCTTCTCTAGACAAAAGTCAACAAAACCTTGACCAAGCATAACTTTCACATACTTCATCAGAAATTTCTCTACCAAAGCTCATTTTGAAGGGAATTCAATTCTCTACAACTTCATGTCTCACAAGCTTGGGCAAAAAATGCTTCATTTGGAAGATATGGATCAAGACATTATAGGTCCTTCTAGAAAAGTCAACAAAAGTCATCTTTTTGCAAAGAAGTTTTCATAAGCATGGAAACTCCAATAAATATGAAACCAAAAGGGATGTTTATAAGACATCTTGAGCTTTCCAAAAAGTCCAAGAACACCCAAAAATGTTGAAAATTGAGTAAGATACAAATTGTGCAAGTTGAGCATTTTTGAGGAGGTGCATGAAGGAAAATACCTAGCAAAAGCCAATTTTTTTCAAATGGGCCTAATATTTTATGATTTAAACTTGATCATAAGATTATCCATGACCAATATGCTGCATGCCACGCCTCTCACTCTTTTATTTATTTACTTTTTGAATTTAATAGCTTAAATTCAAATTTAATTAAATAAAATGCAAAAATAAAAGATAAGGCAAGTTGGGATAGATATTTGCATGGCTTGGGGTCCAAGATAGCTCATTAGAAGCTGTTAATTTCGTGCAAGAAGATTGAGGAAGATATTGATCAAATTTGGAAAGATTTTATGCAAATTTTCAAATCAAATATTCTCCATTTAAGAAGAATATTTTCTCTTAATGCCTTGACCTAATTCTACTCTCCTATATATACCTAGCACTCTTACAAGACAAGAAGACTCTTTGGACAACTCTTACATGGATTGCCAGCCTATCACAAACTCTAGAATTTTCTCAAAAAATTCTCAAAGTTGGCAAACTCGTATTCTACTTTTCAGCCACTTTCAGTCACTTTTAAGCATTCCATTGTGATCCTGAGGTAAGTCTGAGTAAGTATGCATCATTATACATGATGATAACACATTGAAACATGCCATATGAACTGCTCCGATTTGCATTTTTCTTTGAATTCGTGTTTTACATTTGAGTGTGTTTTACTTGCAACTAATGCTTTTAATGTGTTCATAGCATGATATAGAACAGGTCTGGGCAGTCGTTTGAAGTTTTCCATGGCTTAATCACTAGTTGCCATTGTTAGGGCAGAAATTGGAAGAACTTCGTTTCTGTAGTTCTAGGTCGATTCAGAACGATTTAACACCACCGATCGATTCGTAGCCCTTGAATTAGGGGGATAGGGTACCTTTGTTGCATTCATATTGCTTATTTTGCAGGTTGATGGTTGAACACGATCGGAGAAGATGACCGGAGCATCGCTCCGGTGCTTCTGACTTAGAAGCCTATAACCCTGACCTATTTATGGGTTCAGAAGCATGAATGGATGCATCACCGCCCCAGCAGTTCACCTTGCACGCACTCTCTATCAGGTCGTGGGTTCAAACCCCTCCTTTTGCCTTGTATTTTCACTATTTTTGCAGGTTTCCAGATCTCCAGAAGTCACGCTCCAAAAGCTCCAGCTTATGGATCCTCTCCGGCCGAGTGCCAACTGAATCCCAACACCGAAGCTCTAGCTTGGCCTCCTGATGCGGAAGTTCCAACCGGGTCTCCCTAGTGCATAATCCTCCAGAAGCTCCAGCTTCTGGATGGCCCCAGATGAGAAGTCCCCAGAAACTCCAGCTTCTAGACGCCTCAGATCTATAGTCTCTAGAAGCTCCAGCTTCTGGACCCTTTCTAGCATCAGAACCCCGAGAAGCTCCAACTTCTGGGCGCTTCCAACATCAGAAACCTCAAAAGCTCCAGCTTCTGGGTACCCCCAGCAACGAAACCTCTAGAAGCTCCAGCTCCTGGGGATAGCTTCTGCCAGAAGCACGTTTTTGTTTTCTCTCATATTTTTATTTATTTTCTGCCTTTATTTTTACTTAAAAAATAATTAATTAATTAAATTAGTAATTAGGTTAATTAATTAGGTTAATTAATTAGGTTAGTTAGATAATTCTCACAAATATTTTCTTTTAACCAATTTAATTAATTTAGGTTAGTATTCACTAATAATTTTTTCTCAATTAATTTAAAATCAACTAGATCTAAGTTGTTTTTTTTCTCACATAAACTCTAATTTTCAAAAATACCGAAAAAATATTAGGACTAGTTTTCTCTTCTGCTATTTATTTTTCCTTGCATTTTCTTTAAAATTCTAGAAAGGATGTATAGGTCGCAAGTTTTTATCATGTAATAGCGTAGGATTTTACTTTCCGCACCTCCTATTATGTATCTTCCCCAAAGCCATGTAATAGCGTAGGACCCTTTATATTTCCGCAATTTACTTTCTGCACCTATTAAACTGCTAGTAACTAGGCGTGTATGGCAAGATAAAATTAACATAGATCACTAATCGCAAGATAAATATCTGAAAACAATACACTCTTCTCACACATGCACCCCCTAGGGTATTCTCTCTCGTTGCCTTATAAATGGTCAAGTCCCTCGAACGTGGGGGTATCTTAGCACGGTTGCCTACAAAATATCATCATGGTCCCTTTGACTTAAAATATCATAGTCCCTCGATGTTGCCTAACAAATACATGATCTAGTCCCTCAGTTGTTGCCTACGAAAAGTGATGATCGTCCCTACGAATGTTCTAGGATACTCCTACAAGTTGCCTTCTATGACCATCCGATGTCCCTTCGAATGTCCCTTTACATCCAACGAATAAGGTTACCTACCAACTAATGGTATGAATAGCCTTAATCTAAAGGAAAGAAAAATAACACGAAAACGACCGTTCTGAGTGGGTAATAAGTCTCTTTTGCTTGCTCAATTAAAACTTTCTTTTTACACCCCACAGTAAGATCATTACAGACAATGGATCGAACTTGAACAACAAAATGATGAAAGAACTGTGTGAGGAATTCAAGATCGAGCATCATAACTCATCTCCTTACCGGCCAAAGATGAATGGCGCCGTTGAAGCTGCCAACAATAACATCAAAAAGATCGTCCAAAAGATGGTCATCACTTACAAAGACTGGCACGGAATGCTGCCATTTGCTCTGCATGGGTATCGTACTTCAGTACGTACTTCAACAGGGGCAACTCCTTTTTCTCTAGTATATGGCATGGAAGCAGTGCTCCCCGTAGAAGTTGAGATTCCGTCAATGAGAGTTCTCATGGAAGCTAAGTTATCTGAGGCCGAATGGTGTCAAAGCAGATACGACCAGCTAAACTTAATCGAAGAAAAACGTCTGACCGCTCTGTGTCATGGACAATTATATCAAAGAAGGATGAAGAAAGCCTTCAACAAAAAGGTTCGACCTCGTGAATTCCAAAAAGGCGACCTCGTGCTTAAAAACATTTTGTCTTTTCAACCAGACTCTAGGGGAAAATGGACTCCTAATTACGAAGGCCCATACGTCGTCAAAAGAAGCTTTTCTGGCGGTGCTATGACTCTCACAACCAAAGTCAACAAAAAGTCAAGATTTGAAAAATTTCTAACACTTAGAAATTTTTTCAAGTGTTAAGAAACATGGTTTTTTCCCACTTTCTAGGCCATTTTTCACCCAGATCCATTTGGATTCAGAAAAAACTCAAAGCATGAAAGTTGTAGCCCTTGTTACAAGCTTTCCAAAATGGCCAAGAACTTGAAAAACACTTTGTGTAGCTAAGGTTTTGAAAATTAAACGTAGAGCTCCATAACCATGAATTATAAGTCATTTTTCAAGAACTTTGAGTCATTTTTTCACAAAATCTCTTTCTAGAAGCCTTGTCATCACTTAGAGGCAGTTTATAACTGATAAATATCAGTTTGAATGATTGAGGAAGGGATTGGATCAAAGAGAAAAACTTAACCATGGTTAAGAAAGTAACTTTAGCAATAAATGCAAAAGATTCCATTTTACCTCTTAACCAAGTTGCAAGTTTCCTTCAATGATAACTTTGCCAAATCATTCAGATTTCTAGGCCTATCAATAGAGGTCATTTCCTCATTTTCAAACTACTCCAAAGCTATCATAATCAAGCTTTCACTCTTTCTTTCTTGAAATTCAAGTTTCTAAGTCATAAGAGGGAATTTTGCAAATCTCCAAACCTTGCAAAATTTGAGTGAACTTAAGTTTCTAACATGTTCTAAACATCATTTAGAAGTAGTTTAAAACTTAAAAGCAACACAAGAAGTGACCAAACTCAGAATCATAATCAAAAAACCATAAGCTTGCAAATGATGCCTTAACTTGCCATCTCTTAAATTGCTCATGCTAACTTTGATTTAACACTTCAAACACCTTCCATATACTTCATAGAAGTAATCCAGATCATCATCACTGACCTGTAACAACTCTAAACCCGAAATCAAAACTCACATCAAGAGTTTGCAAGTTGACTTGGTCAGAGAGTTCTAACCATCCTCAGGAAAAACTAAGGGTAAGAACACATTCAGGGAGGTTCAAGGAAGCTAAAGCAATCCTTACTTTGCACCTGGAAGTTGTAGAACTCGAACTGGTATTTCATACCAAGAGGTAAGTTTTTCAAACTTTGAATCCTCAATTCATGCACTTTTAGATTTAAAATTAAAAAGCAAAATGTAGACATTCAATCACTAAAGTTATCTGGGTTGTTAATTGGAACTAAAAACAACTGAGTTTCAAGAATTAACCACTTTTTCAGTTAGGGTTCAAATTGGGATTGTTAAAATTCGTGTTAATATTTGGTTAATAATTCCAACAAAACACATATTCATAATCATGGCAAAAATCTAGATGAAATAGCATTTTAAACTTTTAAAATTGATCAAGATTTGAAGAAATTCGAATTTGCCATGGACATGGTGTTTTGCGCGGTCCAGCGAAGAAGATAAAGAAGAAGAAGTTCAAAAATTCAATTTCTGACTCTGGACTTAAAATATATATTTCATGTTTAACTTAAAACAATGGATGTATAGCCACCCCAGTGGTAGTCAGCACACTTCTCATGTCACTTGCCTTGCCAAAGGTCCAGGGTTCGAATCCCCCTGGAACCTTTTTTCATTAAAAGGAAACACGCCTTCTGGACTTGTTCTCCAGAAGCGTTTCTAAACTTCTGCCCCCAGAAGTTCCCCAATAACACTATATCCAGAAACTTGAAGTTTCTAATGCTTCTAGCCCAGAAGCATGCTTTCTAAAGCAGCCATAAGCCTTCTCATGCCCAGAAGTTGCTAGCAAAGCAGCCAGAAGCGCTAGCAAAGCAGCCAGAAGCGCCCCAGAAGCAGCCAGAAGCCTCACATGCTCCAGAAGTTGCAAGCTTCTATGCGCTCCTTCTCAAGCCAATGCTCCTAACGCTTCAGAAGCAAGCAGCTTCTGAACTCTCTCTTTTCTCTAACTTCTGGACCTTTTTTCCAAACGTTTTTTCAAAACAACTTTTAAATGTTTTTTTTCAAACTTTTTTCAAAACAACTTCTGATCCTCCAGAAATTCAACTTCTGAACCCTTCAGAAGTCAAGTTTCTGGACATTTTTCAAACTTCTTTTCTTTAATTTTCCTTCTAAACAAGGGAATTAAATGACAAGTTTAACAAATGGCTCATTGGAAAATCTTCATTTCTAAGCCAAATGTCCAAGGTTCAAACCTCCTTAGGACAAAATAAAACTGTTTTTTTCTCAAGTTTCTAGCAAACTTAAAACATTTTCAAAAACTAATCAAAACTTATCATTTTGAGATGATTTTTTGCACACTTGTCATTTAATATACCTATTTTATGATTATGTCAAAAAATCCCCAAAACATTTTCTTTTTGATTATATTTTTATTAAGTTAAAAATGAGGCATTTTAAGTATTTCTTAATACTTTTCAAAAATGTTTTCTTTCCAACTTTCAAACTCAAATATACTTCACTTTTCAAAATCATTTTCAAAACCTTTTCAAAAAAACTTTTCAACAAACTTACACGCCTTTTTCCATGATTAATTAAATTTAAAGATAAAACCAAACCAGGTTTCTCCTTGAATTTCTTAATTAATCATGGGCCTCCCTCACGGTGTAAGTCCCAATCCTTTTTATGTACATATTAAATTTTCCTTGTACATATACAATCATCTTTGTAAGTATTCAAGCATAAACAAACTTCGTTCGTTTGTTTTCATTCGCTTGTTTATACACCAATTCCATTGGTATTAAGAGAAGCATAATTCCCGGTGAAACTACTCTTAAACTAATGGGCCTCCCTTACAATGTAAGTCCCAACCCCCCTATGTACATATTCTTTTCCTTGTACATAAACACCCCTTCGTGTAAATATTCATTCCTTTGTACACATTCAAACTTGTATATATTCAAGTTACAAACGCTAATTTTATACACTTGTTTATATTTCCTTCATAAACTCCTGTGAATACACATCACACACTTGTTTATATAACTGTTCAGTTATAACATAACAACTAGTCTAAATACTAGGTTCCCTTTAGCCTCCGCTTAGGCTTTGTATAAGATAACTTATTCATCTGAGTTAGCCTCCTCTTAGGATTCGTATAAGATAACTCATTCATCTGAGTTAGCCTCCTCTTAGGCTTCATATAAGAAAACTCATTCATCTGAGTTAGCCTCCTCTTAGGCTTCATATAAGAAAACTCATTTACTGAGTTTAGCCTCCGCTTAGGCTTCATATAAGACAACACTCCCTTGCTGAGTCAACCTCCCCTTGGGCTTCGTTCAAAAGAACTCCTCATTGAGTTTAGCCTTCTCTTGGGCATCAAACAAGAAAGAGACCAGGAAATCTCTTAACAGCCTCCTATTGGGCTTCCAATACAAAGAATCACCCGCGCTAGGATAGAACCCTGAGAGGATGATTTCCCGGTGAAATCACTCTTGAATCCTAAGAGGATGGTTTCCCGGTGAAACTACTCTTAAAGCCAAAGCCAGCCATACCCTATACCTTCCTCTTGAGCTTCATACAAAGACCCTCGATGACCCTCGGAATGCCTTCTCTTGGGATAACAATACAAGGACCCTCGATGACCCTCGGAATGCCTTCTCTTGGGCTTACAATACAAGGACCCCCGGGCTTCTTAAAAGCATCCCCTAATCCAATCAATTTCTCCTAGAGATTTAGACATTTATCATCTCTATGGAAGAAGTATCTCATCTATCACATCACATACAATCAAATACTTTTCAAACACTTTTTCAAACAAAAACATCTCTTAATCGTAAGTGGTAACGCTTGTACACTCAAGCAAAACACCCAATGCTTAGAATTAAAAGATTCAATCATTTTTCAAACATCTTTCTTAAACTCGTAATTGGTAACGCTTGTACACTCAAGAAAAACACCTATAACTTACGATGAAAGATTCAATCAATCAAACCCTTCAAAATGTATGTGATGAAATAGATTAGATATATTTTTCATTAAGATGACATTCGTCTCTGTCTCTTAATAACATCCCATTGCTTCCACTAGCATAAGTGGGAACTACAATTGCTCTGACTTTCTCAACATCCTTTGAGAATACGTAGGCACAAGGTCTCATCCTTGGCGAGCAAAACTTCTTTCTCCCTCAAACCAAACAAACCATAGCTCCCTTTAGATCCGAGCTACAAATGCTTTGATTCCCATTAAGGGATATGTATGCAGAAGATCCCAATGATCTTTGCGAGCACAATAATAACAAAACCTAGGATCCCACATAATCTACCTTTCTTAAAATCCAAAGGAGAAACTTTCCCAATAATAGAAATAGCAATTTAAAACACACAAACATATCAAACTATTCATATATAAAGCTATAGATAACTATATATATTTAGGGTGCCACATCTATTCCCTTTATATAACAAATCCCCTTGCCCGAAATCTCCCTAATGTGTTGCGTCTAGTTCGCGCTAGTCGTAATGCATATCATATCAATTGAGGGTATTGCAGCTTTCCCCTTTTTCATAATCATTTTTCTTGTGTTGAAAATAATAAATCTTGATGCTCGCGGCATCTTTATAAACAAATCAAAAGAGTAAATCGTTTCGAGCTAGAGAATCCGAATTCCGATTCGATTCCCTCGCGCATCACTTTTTAACGCGAACAGAAAAAATGGCGACTCTGCTAGGGAATATGATAGACTTTTATTTTCAAAAAAAGATGTGACTCTGCCAAAGAGCACCAAGCTTTTTTTGTTTTCAAAAGAAAAAATGGGGTTAAGCTTTCATATGCGCATATTTTTGTTTTTCTTTATTGTGTGTTTTTCGCGATTTCATCTGATGGAAAGAAATCCTAACCCAGATTTAAGAAACATTTTAAGATCTAGGTGGGGGTATAGTCCTATTAACTTGTGGGAAGTTTCATTACTTACTGAGTTAATTTAAGATCCCTCTCTCAGTGGAGGTTATCTTGGGAGTATTTGTGTTTAGCAAGTATTTGCAAAGACATTTTGCTTTCGAGGGAACTTACGAAGCTGAGTGGCTGTAGAACACATAACCCATCCTGGCAATTTAGGATGTAGTGCAGAAGCTATTCAGGCGTAAGCTTAGAATAGTTGTCATGCGAGACTACGATCAGGCGAGTTTTTCTTAAAAATATTATTGGACTTCGAGTATTCAACAAATCCGATAATATTTCAAAGAGAAGCGTTGAACCTGTATTATCAATAGAACCCGTTTCACAGATGAATAAGCCCTTAGAACTTACCCACGTTTGGTTCTTATCGTTGGCCTCATGCTCGTGACTTCAAACGCTTGAACGTGTGTATAACCATTAACCATGGTTGAATCTTTTTGGCATTCATTCATGCATTCAAAAAAGAAAACTTCATTTCTCTTCCCATTTCCAAAGAATTTAGAGATTTTTCTTTGTAAATAATTTAGGTTAGAGTGATGGACGTCAGAGGAAGATTCACCAAGAAATACAATTTTAGAATTCCTGATGTAGGAAAGTTAAAAGAGTTAGCATCCTTGGTAGAAGATCCCTCGGATTTCAGAAAACGCTATGGAACTCTTTTAACTGTCCTGAACACTAACGTTGATGAAGGACTTCTCAAAACTTTCGTTCAGTTTTATGATCCAGTTTATCGCTGTTTCACTTTCCATGACTATCAGTTGATGTCTACTTTGGAAGAGTACACACACATCCTAGGTATCTTAGTATCAGATAAGGTGCCTTTTTCAATGGTTTGGAAGCCATTCCTAAGTCACCAGTCATTGCAACAATGACTCACTTAAAGAAATCTGAGATAGACAAAAACGTAACTATCAAAGGAAAACTCTTAGGACTAACTTCAAAGTTCCTAATGGAGAAGGCTCTTAAATTCTCTGAAGCCGGTAGTATGGTAGCCTTTGAAGCTGTTTTAGCTTTACTCATCTACGGATTGGTGTTGTTTCCCAATGTCCCAAGTTTCGTTGATATTAATGCCATAAGGATCTTTTTTATTGGAAATCCAGTTCCCACTTTTCTTGGTGACGCGTATTTCTCCATTCATCATAGGAATCGTCAAGGAGATGGAACTATTGTGTGTTGTGTACCTCTGTTATTCAAATGGATTGTCTCACACTTGCCTAAATCTCCTATCTTCCGTGAAAAAAAAGACAGTTGGCATTGGTCTCGAAGGCTCATGTCTCTCACAAACGACGATATCCATTGGTATACCTTGGCAAACAATGAGATGGAAATCATTGAAAGCTGTGGAGAATTTTCCAACGTACCTCTCATCGGTACAAAAGGAGGAATCAACTACAACCCATTCTTGGCGAGACGTCAACTCGGGTATGCAAACTCTAGTGAACCCCTTGGTTTTACAGTAGAAAGCTACTTTTATCATGAAGGGGAAGATTCCCAAGGTTTGAAAGCCAGAATGATAAGAGCTTGACATCACATCCGAAGGAAAGGAAAGGGTAATGCAAGAAATTGCGTAGCCATGGAAACCTACACTTCTTGGGTAAAGAAAAGAGCAAAGGAATTCTGAATGCCTTATGCTTATGAAGAACCCATGTTCTCAGCAGCGTCCAAATCAACCATTTTTCTCGTTGAAACTATGGGAGAGTACCAAGAAGCTTTGGCCAAGATGAGGCTAGAAAAAGAGGCTTTGGAAGACAAGTTTCTTAAGATTGATTTTGAAAATGAGAAGCTTAAGAAACAGGTCAAAGATCATGAGAAAATGCTCTACTTCCAAGATGAATGGCTCATGGAGAAAGATGAGAAGATTCGTCGAAAAGATAATGCGATCAAAAGATACATCAAAGAAAGAAAAAGAAAGCTTGAGGAAATGACAACCAACAATCCTGCCCCTGACGAATGGAAGAAAGTCATCAACAAGCTCAAAGCCGAGAAAGCTGAACCGAAAGCTTACTATGGGAAAGAAATCCTGAAGTTGAAGCTACATCAAGCCTTTGGTTCTTCATCCGACGAGGATGAGTAATTAGTTTAGCTTTAGCTTTATCATTTATTTTATCATTGTAAGAGCTATGCTCAAAACAAAAAAATTGTTGTAATCTTCTTTCAATAATTAATAAAATAAGTGTTTTCCCATCCAAATATTTGCTAGAAATTTCTCTTTTAGTATAAATTATTTGGAAATTCTTTTCTCTTTGCATTCATAAATCATGTATCATACTTTGCATATCGAGTTTGTTGTTTAGAATCTTATCTTTTGGAATTTTTTCCAGAGAGAAAGATCGCCAAGCTGTCGCGTCTTAGAGTTTCTCAACTACGCTCACAGCCAACTCGCAGATACAATACTCATGCAAATAGGAGAAAAGAAATGGAAGATTTTGAGCAAGAAAATGTTGAGCTTCGTAGCACAGTGACAACACTTCAGGAAGAAGTAGATTGACTCACTTCTTTGGTAAGTTCATTGGCAACTGCGCAAAGTCAGCAAGCAACATTAAACAGTCAAAATCAAGCAACGATTTCAGAGATCACTACTACTCCAGTTACAGCTGTTGCAGTCAGTAATCCTCTCTTCAGTATGCCAGAAGGTTATCCATGGGGCATGCCTTTCAATTTCGGCATTGGATTTCGTCAGCCCACTTCTGAAGTACAGGCAACCACGATTGAGGTTCCTACTTTACAGAACTCAGCAGTTACTCCGCAACACGGAGTAACTTTTCCTCAAGTCACTATGACGGTTTCTCAACCGATCATGACAAACTCAGCTTTTGTAGTTCACGCTATTGCTGACGAAGAAGTCTATCATAACCCAGGCGACAACACGAATCCTCGTGGCCAAATGGAGTCTCCAGGAACAATTCCATAAGATGCAGCTTGAGATCAAAACAATCCGTGGTAAGGAATTGTTTGGGAAGAATGCCCACGATCTATGCCTAGTTCCTCGCGTAAGGATACCCGCTAAATTCAAAGTCCCCGACTTTGAAAAATATAGAGGAAATTCCTGCCCGCAGAGTCATCTTACAATGTACGCTAGAAAGATGTCTACATATAATGACAATCACCAATTGCTCATTCACTATTTCAAGACAGTCTTACCGGTGCCGCACTGAAGTGGTACATGGGACTAGATAGTGCAAATATCCAGACATTCAATAACCTAGGTGAAGCCTTTGTCCGACAGTACAAATTCAATTTGGACATGGCTCCAGATTGAGATCAACTCCGCTCCATGTCTCAAAAGGAAAAAGAGACGTTCAAAGAATACGCCCAACGTTGGAGGGAAATTGCTGCCCAAGTCAATCCACCGTTAGAAGAGAAAGAAATGACTAAGGTTTTCCTGAGCACTCTTGGCCCATTTTACTACGAACGCATGGTCGCCAGCGCTCCCAGAGATTTCACCGAAATGGTAAGCATGAGAATGCGACTAGAAGAAGGAGTCCGAACAGGACGCCTAACCAAAGAAATAGGGTCTTCAAGCGGAACCAAGAGGGTCGGAACTGGTTTCCCAAAGAAGAAATAACATGACATAGGAATGGTATCCCGAGGGAAACCAAGGAAAAATGTCAGCCGCTGACAACAGGTAGCCACGATAGCACCAGTTGTTAATGCAAGTTCAAACGTGGATATTACCCCGCAATTCCAGCAAACTCAACAGCCTCGACAACAGGCTCAACAATTCAACAATCAGAACCGTGCACCTCGAACTTCGCAGTTTGATCCAATTCCGATGACGTACACGGAATTATATCCTGCCTTGATAGAAAGGAATCTTGTGCAAACAAGGTCTCCACCTCCAGTACCAGACAAATTACCATGGTGGTACAAAGTGGATATGTCTTGCCTTTTTCATCAAGAGGCACCGGGTCATGATCTCGAGCACTTCATAGCACTAAAAGCTGAAGTACAAAGGTTAGTGAGGGCTAATCTTCTCTCCTTCAGGAATGCAAATCCAAACGTACAAGAAAATCCACTTCCCAATCATAGTGGACATACCGTGAATTTGATACTAAGGAATATAGATCGGTATCTTATCACTGACATAAATATGATAAGAGAAAGCTTGGTACAACTCCATGATACATACAGTACAATGGGCACCTTCGCTAAACATGACTACACAGTCTACAGAATCTGCTTCACGGATTTTCGAGGATGTCCAACAGTGAGAGCAGACATTCAACGGTTAATAGACATTGGCGACATTCAGATCTTTAGAAACAGAAACGATTATGACGTGAATATGGTAGGGTATTATCCGCATGAGCTTTTAGTCTCAGATATCAACTCGGAAATTCCCGAAGTAAACGTCATTATCCCCTGCTTCAATGTGCCCAAGTGTGTAGAAGTCGAGTACAACGGTCCAAAAGTTCCAGAATCTCCTTTGGTGATCTGTCTACCTGGTCCTGTTCCTTACAGCTCGGACAAAGCAATTCCCTATCAATACAGTACAACTATGATAGAAGATGGGAAGGAGAAACCCATACCAACTCTTTCAGCTGTTGTTAACATCGCTGAAATCGGACGAGTAATGCGAAGTGGACGTGTGTACACCCCGTTGCCACCAAAGCAACCCATTGTTCCCGCTGTGGGACATAATCCAGTTAATACACCTCCCAAGAATCCCATGGGGATTCCCGTTGGTAATCCAAACGTAAACGTTGGTTCATCTGATGGAACCAACGTCAACTCAGATTTCGACGAGATTCTAAAGCTGATTAAGAAAAGTGAGTACAGAGTTGTAGATCAACTGATGCAGACTCCCTCCAAAATCTCAATATTCTCTCTACTTCTGAATTCCGAAGCCCACCGAGAAGCCTTGATGAAAGTGCTAGATCAAGCTTACATAGATCATGACGTAACTACATATCAATTTGGTGGAATCGTAGGCAACATAACGGCTTGTAACAATTTAAGCTTCAGTGATGAAGAACTTCCAGAGGAGGGAAGAGATCACAATCTTGCTTTACATATCTCTATGATTTGCCAAACAGACTCTCTGTCCAACGTGCTAGTGGACACAGGTTCATCCTTGAATGTAATGCCAAAAACGACTCTCGCTCGTTTATCTTACAAAGGAACGCCAATGAAATCCAATGATATAGTGGTCAAAGCCTTTGATGGATCAAGGAAATCCGTTATTGGGGAAGTCGACCTTCCATTGACGATTGGTCCGCATACCTTCCAAATCACCTTCTAGGTCATGGACGTGCCAGCTGCTTACAGTTGTTTGCTAGGAAGACCATGGATACACGAAGCAGGAGCTGTGACATCCACTCTCCACCAAAAGTTGAAATTCACAACAAATGGGAAGCTAGTAACTATCATCGGTGAACAAGCTTTACTAGTAAGCCATTTGTCTATCTTTTCTTTCATCACTGCTGATGACGTTGAAGGGACACAGTTCCAAGGACTTTCGTTAGAAGGTGAACCTACAAGGAAAAGCAGATCGTCTATCTCCTTTTACAAAGAAGCAGCGCAGATAGTGAAAGACGGTAATGCCGCAGGTTGGGGACAAGTAATCAATCCTGTCAACAACGAGAGAAAAACAGGGCTCGGATTTGCTCCAGTATTTCCTAAAGCCAATCAAAGGGATGAAGCACTTCGTCCAATCAAAGAAGTATTCCACAGTGGGGGTTTCTTAAACCCTGTTCTTCAAGAGGTTAACGTTCTAACCGATGAAGAGTGGAGCACTTATCTTAATAGCTCTGAATATGTGTCCCAGGAAGAATCGTACGCGCCTTCTATCCTCTGACAGATCAATTCAAAGGCATGTCCCTACAAAACAATGAGAATGAAAATCCACCTATCCCTTCTGAAGTTTGGGATACCTTGGGAGAACCAAGTGGAAAGTTTGACTACATGGTGAAATACACTGCACCTGAAAGCTCAAAGATCAGAATTGAAGACATCCAACCAACTGGATGGGACGATCCTTTTGAGTATCCTAGTCAACCAGAAGAGTTATACACATCTTCTCGATCTCATCATCAGATTGAGATCCCAAATGAAGATCTCTGCTTTAACACACCCGCCAAGTTTGTTAAGACAGATCTTAACTATCATTACATCAACGTAATTACCGAAGATCAGGAAGACAATTCTGGAAACGAGTTGGAAAGCGTCGCAGACAATGAGTATCTCCACTCAGAAGATTGGAAAGAACATCCCAAGAATCCAGGATACATGCCACTTGAAAGCACATATGCTGCATATTATGCTCCTCGACCTGCCAATCAAGCAAAAGAAGATCGCTTCAGCAACACAAAAGGCAAGGTCAACTGTCCAGAGACTTCCAAGCCTGTTCGACCAACGACCAAAGTCTACACAAGAAATAAGCCAAAAGGAAAACTACCAGAGTATCTATACTTTTAAGGAGTTCGCCACTATTGGAAGCCTGTCAAAGCTCAGACTGATGTTCATAGTTCTAAGTAGTTTATTTTGCTTTTGTTTTGAACTCTCGCCTCGCCCAAAGCGGAGAGATGTTTTATAGGGTTTAGCTTTTAAATAATTTCTCTTTGTCTTGCCCAAGACAAATGAGTTTGTATTTAGGGCCCTATTTCATATTGTGAATCATAAATAAAAGTGTTGTTTTGATTCCACATTTTGTGTTTGTTTTTTGTTTTTACCCTTTTCTTGGAAATGGTAATTCTAAAAAAAAAACCAAATAAAAACAAACAATCTTCAAAAAATATATAATAAAAGATCTGCATACACTTTCACATTAACTTTTTCTAAAAAAAAAAGAGAAGAGTTAATTAATCAAACATAAATCAAACATGCAGATTAGCAGATGGAAAAATCCATTGAACGCGATAACTCTATGCTCTCTCCCGACTTTGAATTCCCCGTGTTCGACGCCGAGGAAGAAGTTGAAGAAGAGATCCCGGATGAGATTTCTCGACTACTTAAGCACGAGGAAAGAATCATTCAACCTCACAAAGAACCTTTGGAAGCAATCAACTTGGGTTCTGAAGAAGACAAAAAAGAGGTGAACATCGGAGCTCTACTCGACAGCAACGTCAAGGGCAAACTGATAGGTCTTCTCAAAGAGTATGTTGATGTGTTTGCTTGGTCTTACCAAGACATGCCAGGTTTAGATACCAGCATCGTGGATCATCACTTGCCATTAAAACTGGAGTGTACGCCAGTTAAACAAAGACTGAGAAGAGTTCACCCAGACATGGCCGACAAAATCAAAAAGGAAGTTCAAAAGCAGCTAGACGCAGGTTTCCTCGTCACCTCTGAGTATCCTCAATGGCTAGCCAACATAGTGCCTATCTCCAAGAAAGACGGAAAGGTCAGAATGTGTGTTGACTACCGGGACTTGAACAAAGCAAGTCCAAAATATGATTTCCCACTACCGCATATCGACATGCTAGTGGATAGTACTGCAAAGTTCAACATCTTTTCCTTCATGGACGGTTTCTCTGGTTATAATCAGATCAGAATGGCTCCCGAAGACATGGAGAAAACATCCTTCATCACGCCATGGGGCACATTTTGCTACAAAGTAATGTCGTTTGGATTAAAGAATGCAGGCGCAACTTACCAAAGGGCAATGACTACTCTTTTTCATGACATGATACACAAAGAGATCGAAGTCTACGTGGACGACATGATAGCAAAGTCTGACACTGAAGGAAACTTCAGCTTCACCTGAATCCTAACAAATGCACCTTTGGGGTAAGATCTGGAGAACTCCTAGGTTTCATCGTCAGTCAAAGAGGTATTGAAGTTGATCCTGATAAAGTCAAGGCTATTCAAGAAATTCCTACGCCACATACAAAAAAGCAAGTAAGAGGATTTCTTGGGCGGTTGAATTACATCTCCAGATTTATCTCTCAAATGACTGCTACTTGTGGGCCAATATTCAAGCTTCTCCGCAAAAATCAAGAGGTTGTGTGGATAGAAGATTGCTAAAGAGCGTTTGACAGTATTAAGGAATACCTGTCAGAACCTCCAATACTGATTCCTCCAATTAAAGGAAGACCCTTAATCATGTACCTTACCGTGCTAGAAGATTCCATGGGCTGCGTGCTTGGACAGCAAGATGAAACTGGTAAGAAAGAGCATACCATTTACTACTTGAGTAAAAAGTTCACAGATTGTGAAACTCGTTACTTCATGATCGAGAAAACATGTTGTGCTTTGGTGTGGGCTTCGAAACGTCTCCGCCAGTACATGCTCAATCACACGACTTGGTTAATCTCAAAAATAGATCCAATCAAGTACGTCTTTGAAAAGCCTTCCTTAACAGGGAGAATCGCTCGATGGCAGATGCTATTATCTGAATATGACATCTAGTACCGTGCTCAAAAAGCAGTCAAAGGAAGCATTCTCGCCGATCACTTGGCTTATCAACCGATCAACGAATACCAATCTCTCAAGTTTGACTTCCCTGACGAGGATGTTATGTACTTAAAGATGAAATATTGTGACGAACCACTACCTGAAGAAGGTCCTGATCCAGAATCTAGATGGGGCTTAATCTTTGATGGAGCAGTTAACGTTTTTGGCAATGGAATTGGGGCAGTCATCATCACTCCTGAGGGTTATCATATCCCGCTTTCCGCCAGATTGCTATTTGATTGCACCAAAAACATCGCAGAGTATGAAGCTTGTGTCATGGGTATCGAAGAAGCCATCGACTTGAGGATCAAGATCCTTGACATATATGGAGATTCAGCCCTTGTGATCAATCAAATCAAAGAAAAGTATGAAACTCATCACCTTGGTTTGATTCCCTACAGAGATTATGCAAGACGTTTGTTGACTTTCTTCAACAAAGTTGAACTGCATCATATTCCTCGAGATCAGAATCAAATGGCAGATGCCTTGGCTACTTTATCTTCCATGTTCAAAGTCAACCATTGGAACGATATGCCTAAGATCCGTATCAGACGCCTTGAAAAACCTGCATATGTGTTTGCAACTGAAGCAGTCTTCGATGATAAACCGTGGTTCCACGACATCAAACACTTCCTTCAAACTCAAGAGTACCCACTCGGGGCATCGCACAAAGATAGGAAAACTCTAAGGAGGCTTTCTAGAAATTTCTTCCTGAATGAAGATGTTCTATACAAAAGAAACTTCGACATGGTCTTGCTCAGATGCGTGGACAGACACGAAGCAGACATGATAATTCACGAAGTGCATGAAGGGTCCTTTGGAACCCATTCAAATGGGCATGCAATGTCCAGAAAAATATTGAGAGCAGGATACTATTGGATAACAATGGAATCTGATTGTTGTAAATACGTCAAGAGATGTCACAAGTGCCAGATCTACGCAGATAAGATCCATGTGCCACCGACTCTACTCAACGTTCTCTCTTCTCCATGGCCTTTCTCAATGTGGGGCATCGACATGATTGGGATGATCGAACCAAAAGCGTTCAATGGACATCGTTTCATTCTAGTGGCTATTGATTACTTCACCAAATGGGTCGAAGCAGCATCTTACACCAACGTTACAAGACAAATGGTTGTGAGGTTCATCAAGAATAATCTCATTTGCCGATATGGAGTTCCAAGTAAGATCATTACAGACAATGGATCGAACTTGAACAACAAAATGATGAAAGAACTGTGTGAGGAATTCAAGATCGAGCATCATAACTCATCTCCTTACCGGCCAAAGATGAATGGCCGTTGAAGCGCCAACAAGAACATCAAAAAGATCGTCCAGAAGATGGTCATCACTTACAAAGACTGGCACGAAATGCTGCCATTTGCTCTGCATGGGTATCGTACTTCAGTACGTACTTCAACAGGGGCAACTCATTTTTCTCTAGTATACGACATGGAAGCAGTGCTCTCCGTAGAAGTTGAGATTCCGTCAATGAGAGTTCTCATGGAAGCTAAGTTATCTGAGGCCGAATGGTGTCAAAGCAGATACGACCAGCTAAACTTAATCGAAGAAAAACGTCTGACCGCTCTGTGTCATGGACAATTATATCAAAGAAGGATGAAGAAAGCATTCGACAAAAAGGTTCGACCTCGTGAATTCTAAGAAGGCGACCTCGTGCTTAAAAAGATTTTGTCTTTTCAACCAGACTCTAGGGGAAAATGGACTCCTAATTACGAAGGCCCATACGTCGTCAAAAGAAGCTTTTCTGGCGGTGCTATGACTCTCACAACCATGGACGGTGATGAACTCCCGCATCATGTGAATGCTGATGCAGTCAAGAAATACTTTGTCTAAAAGACAAAAGAACAGCTCGATAAGTCGAAAACCCGAAAAGGGCGGCTTGGGCAAAAATGAGCGTCTCGGTGGACTGAAAACTTGAAAAGGCGGTCCAGGAAAAAATTAGAGACAATAAACAAAAAATATCCTGATAGATTGAAAACTTAAAAAGGAAATCTAGGCAAAATTAAGGATAAAAAATGACAAAGTAACTGCATCAGTCCATACTTCGTCAATCTGAAGAATCTTCCATCAACGGATCTTCAATCAAATCTTCTAAAGCAACAAGCACAGTTGGAATTCAAAGTTGTTAGGGATAATAGTGGTTATTTGCTTTCAATGTAGCCTTTTCCCAATAAATTATCATTTCCAACTCTTGTAAATAGTTCATGGAATCACGCCTTTGGCTGATTACCATTCTATCAATAAAATTTGAGCCTTGTGCCATTTTGTTTGCAATTCTTGCTTTATTCTGTTTTGCAAAATAACGCTTTTTCTTGTGAAAATCACTTTTTAAACTAAAAAAAGAAAGGGTTATAAATGAATTTTTACTCCAATTTTTTTGAAATAAAAGCAAAATTTTCCTTTGAAGTATGAACACAGAAAGAACTTCAACAGTTTTCTCCATGAGTGTTTCGACCTTTGAAAGATAAAACAACTGCTAAAGAAGTCTTCTTCTCCTTAAAAAGAGATCATCAAAGGACGGTATTCTTATCCAAAAAGAATCCCCAATAAGGTTGCAATTGAAATGCCTTTTCCAGGAAAGTAAAGCACGCAACTCAGATTCATCATCAATAACGTCTACACCATGGCTGCAGATTTTGCTGAGTATTTGTTGAACTACGATGTAGTCCTTTTGCCAAATACCTTTGTTGTCTTGTCAAGTATCGTCAACATGCATATGACATTCATGACATTCATCATTCATACGTAATAGCATCATTAATGCATTCCTACATTTCTCAAATGTTTGCTCCAACATCACTTGTTTAGGTTGCATTTATTCCCAAAAACAAGTGTGGGTATGTCATCTCTCCAGTAAATTATCCTAAGCAGAAAAATATATTTTTTTCTCTCCTGTTCCCCAGTTAAGATCATTCCTCATTGGGAACAAAGTTTTGATTGACCATTTCTTTCCAGTTCATTCCTGGATAGAATCTTGTCTCTAATCAATTCAGGATTAGATTTCACAAGAAAAATCTACCTGCAAACAATAAGCAATAGCCTCGACATCCGAGCTGCTTATTTCCTTTTCATCTTGAAATTTGTCATAAAAAGATTGTTCTTCTTAGCAAGTTCAATCATGAAAATTCAAGAAAAATCTCTTGTGTCTTTTCAATCAAAATGCCCGCATCTTCTCAAGAGAGAGATCCCTGGCAAGATTGTAGCTGTGAAAATAGAAACTCATTTGAGATCTGTTTCCATCATTGTCTGTTATTCACAAGGCTGAATACTCAGTAAATTTCTTGAAAGAATTACCTTGTTATAGTTATCACTTTGTTGATAATTGGTAATAGCTGCAGAACCCATTACCATAAACTATCATAAGGCTGATAATTGGTAATATCATCGTCAATTACCTTAAACATTGTCACAAGGCTAACAGAAGGTAATGTCCTCGTTTCCCAAAGCGAAACAGATTTTCACTTGCATTGTGAATCTATTTTCCCAGTGAAACAGATTGCTTGTTTCACAACAAACAGGATTCTCCTTTCTTAGACAGATTGAGTCATCCTTACAATCATTTCCCCAGCATATCATTCTCTGATATCTCCTGGGTGAACTTTTTGCAATCATTTTGCATCATTCACATTTTTTGGTATCTTAGGTCCAAAATTTGCGTATTCTGATATTTAAGTCTGTTCACACCTATCGAGACGAAGATCTTCATCTTCATATCTCAGGTTAAAGAAACTTAAATAGGGGCATCTGTCATACCCCAATTTTTGACCTAATATACCACCTCACATATGCATCACTGCATCACTAACAGTTTCAGAACAGAATAGATCGTGTGTGGCTTCTAGAAGTCAAAATCAGGGTTTCTTCAAAATTTCATCTGTTCAAGATATGATAAATTAGGGTTTGATTTTCCACTCACCTCAAATGATCTATCTTAATCAATCATCAACATTTGATCTTCAGATTCCCAATTTTTTCTCATGATCTATCATGAATCGACCAATTAGGGTTTTTATTGAGGGTAGTGAATAATTGACTTTCTGCTCAATGAATGACCTATTTGCTTGGAGATTGATCTTAACATCTTCAATGCAACATCTTGACCTAATTTCTTGATTCAAAACATCACAAAAGTCCATGTTTCTTCATCAGACAAATTCTAAATCATCTGATGAAAATTCATCTGCTCAGAAAAGTCAAACTTTGACTTTTGGTCAACTTTTTCAAGACCAAACTTATTCAATCATAAAAACATTTCAAATAATCCATCATGATCATAAAAAATCAAGAAATGTGAAAAAGTCAACAAAAAGTCAAGATTTGAAAAATTTCTAACACTTAGAAAATTTTTCAAGTGTTAAGAAACATGGTTTTTTCCCACTTTCTAGGCCATTTTTCACCTAGATCCATTTGGATTCAGAAAAAACTCAAAGCATGAAAGTTGTCTCCCTTGTTACAAGCTTTCCAAAATGTCCAAGAACTTGAAAAAACACTTTGTGTAGCTAAGGTTTTGAAAATTAAACTTAGAGCTCCATAACCATGAATTATAAGTCATTTTTCAAGAACTTTGAGTCATTTTTTCACAAACTCTCTTTCTAGAAGCCTTGTCATCACTTAGAGGCAGTTTATAACTGATAAATATCAGTTTTGAATGATTGAGGAAGGGATTGGATCAAAGAGAAAAACTTAACCATGGTTAAGAAAGTAACTTTTGCATTAAATGCAAAAGATTCCATTTTACCTCTTAACAAGAAGTGACCAAACTCAGAATCATAATCAAAAAACCATAAGCTTGCAAATGATGCCTTAACTTTCCATCTATTAAATTGCTCATGCTAACTTTGATTTAACACTTCAAACACCTTCCATATACTTCATAGAAGTAATCCAGATCATCATCACTGACCTGTAACAACTCTAAACCCGAAATAAAAACTCACTTCAAGAGTTTGCAAGTTGACTTGGTCAGAGAGTTCTAACCATCCTCAGGATAAACTAAGGGTAGGAACACATTCAGGGAGGTTCAAGGAAGCTAAAGCAATCCTTACTTTGCACCTGGAAGTTGTAGAACTCGAACTGGTATTTCATACCAAGAGGTAAGTTTTTCAAACTTGAATCCTCAATTCATGCACTTTTAGCTTTAAAATTGAAAAGCAAAATGTAGACATTCAATCACTAAAGCTATCTGGGTTGTTAATTGGAACTAAAAACAACTGAGTTTCAAGAATTAACCACTTTTTCAGTTACGGTTCAAATTGGGATTGTTAAAATTCGTGTTAATCTTTGGTTAATAATTCCAACAAAGCACATATTCATAATCGTGGAAAATATCTAGATGAAATAGCATTTTAAACTTTTAAAATTGATCAAGATTTGAAGAAATTCGAATTTGCCATGGACATGGTGTTTTGCGCGGTCCAGCAAAGAAGATGAAGAAGAAGAAGTTCAAAAATTCAATTTCTGACTCTGGACTTAAAATATATATTTCATGTTTAACTTAAAACAATGGATGTATAGCCACCCCAATGGTAGTCAGCACACTTCTCATGTCACTTGCCTTGCCAAAGGTTCAGGGTTCGAATCCCCCTGGAACCTTTTTTTTATTAAAAGGAAACACGCCTTCTGGACTTGTTCTCGAGCGTTTCAACTTCCCCAAGTTCCCAATAACTACTATCTCGAGTACTTCTAGTACTTACGTCTTAGAAACTTGAAGTTTCTAATGCTTCTAGCCCAGAAGCATGCTTTCTAAAGCAGCCAGTAGCCTTCTCATGCCCAGAAGTTGCTAGCAAAGCAGCCAGAAGCACCCCAGAAGCAGCCAGAAGCCTCACATGCTCCGGAAGCTGCAAGCTCCTTCTCAAGCCAATGCTTCTAACGCTTCAGAAGCAAGCAACTTCTGAACTCTCTCTTTTCTCCAACTTCTGGACCTTTTTTCCAAACTTTTTTTCAAAACAACTTTTAAATGTTTTTTTTTCAAACTTTTTTCAAAACAACTTCTGATCCTCCAGAAATTCAACTTCTGAACCCTTCAGAAGTCAAGTTTCAGGTCATTTTTCAAACTTCTTTTCTTTAATTTTCCTTCTAAACAAGGGAATTAAATGACACGTTTAACAAATGGCTCATTGAAAAATCTTCATTTCTAAGCCAAATGTCCAAGGTTCAAACCTCCTTAGGAAAAAAAAAAACTCTTTTTTTTCACAAGTTTCTAGCAAACTTAAAACATTTTCAAAAACTAATCAAAACTTCTCATTTTGAGATGATTTTTTGCACACTTGTCATTTAATATACCTATTTTATGATTATGTAAAAAAAAATCCAAAAAACATTTTCTTTTTGATTATATTTTTATTAAGTTAAAAATGAGGCATTTTAAGTGTTTCTTAATACTTTTCAAAAATATTTTCTTTCCAACTTTCTAACTCAAATATACTTCACTTTTCAAAATCATTTTCAAAACCTTTTCAAAAAAACTTTTCAACAAACTTACACGCCTTTTTCCATGATTAATTAAATTTAAAGATAAAACCAAACCAGGTTTCTCCTTGAATTTCTTAATTAATCATGGGCCTCCCTCATGGTGTAAGTCCCAATCCTTTTTATGTACATATTAAGTTTTCCTTGTACATATACAATCATCTTTGTAAATATTCAAGCATAAACAAACTTCGTTCTTTTGTTTCCATTCGCTTGTTTATACATCAATTCCATTGGTATTAAGAGAAGCATCATTCCCGGTGAAACTACTCTTAAACTAATGGGCCTCCCTTACAGTGTAAGTCCCAACCCCCTATGTACATATTCATTTCCTTGTACATAAACACCCCTTCGTGTACATATTCATTCCTTTGTACACATTCAAACTTGTATATATTCAAGTTACAAACGCTTGTCTTATACACTTGTTTATATTTCCTTCATAAACTCCTGTGAATACATATCACACACTTGTTTATATAACTGTTCAGTTATAACATAACAACTAGTCTAACAACTAGGTTCCCTTTAGCCTCCGCTTAGGCTTTGTATAAGATAACTCATTCATCTGAGTTAGCCTCCTCTTAGGCTTCGTATAAGATAACTCATTCATCTGAGTTAGCCTCCTCTTAGGCTTCATATAAGAAAACTCATTCATCTAAGTTAGCCTCCTCTTAGGCTTCATATAAGAAAACTCATTTACTGAGTTTAGCCTCCGCTTAGGCTTCATATAAGACAACACTCCCTTGCTGAATCAGCCTCCCCTTGGGCTTCGTTCAAAAGAACTCCTCATTGAGTTTAGCCTTCTCTTGGGCATCAAACAAGAAAGAGACTAGGAAATCTCTTAACAGCCTCCTATTGGGCTTCCAATACAAAGAATCACCCGTGCTAGGATAGAACCCTGAGAGGATGATTTCCCGGTGAAATCACTCTTGAATCCTAAGAGGATGGTTTCCCGGTGAAACCACTCTTAAAGCCAAATCCAGCCATACCCTATAGCTTCCTCTTGAGCTTCATACAAAGACCCTCGATGACCCTCGGAATGCCTTCTCTTGGGCTAACAATACAAGGACCCTCGATGACCCTCAGAATGCCTTCTCTTGGGCTTACAATACAAGGACCTCCGGGCTTCTTAAAAGCATCCCCTAATCCAATCAATTTCTCCTAGAGATTTAGACATTTATCATCTCTATGGAAGAAGTATCTCATCTATCACATCACATACAATCAAATACTTTTCAAACACTTTTTCAAACAAAAACATCTCTTAATCGTAAGTGGTAACGCTTGTACACTCAAGCAAAACACCCAATGCTTACAATTAAAAGATTCAATCATTTTTCAAACATCGTTCTTAAACTCGTAAGTGGTAACGCTTGTACACTCAAGCAAAACACCTATAAGTTATGATGAAAGATTCAATCAATCAAACCCTTCAAAATGTATGTGATGAAATAGATTAGATACATTTTTCATTAAGATGACATTCGTCTCTGTCTCTTAATAACATATCGTTGCTTCCACTAGCATAAGTGGGAACTACAATTGCTCTGACTTTCTCAACATCCCTTTGAGAATACGTAGGCACAAGGTCTCATCCTTGGCGAGCAAAACTTCTTTCTCCCTCAAACAAAACAAACCATAGCTCCCTTTAGATCCGAGCTACAAATGCTCTAATTCCCATTAAGGGATATGTATGCAGAAGATCCCAATGATCTTTGCAAGCACAATAATAACAAAACCTAGGATTCCACATAATCTACCTTTCTTAAAATCCAAAGGAGAAACTTTCCCAACAATAGAAATAACAATTTAAAACACACAAGCATATCAAACTATTCATATATAAAGCTATATATAACTATATATATTTAGGGGGCCACATATATTCCCTTTATATAACAAATCCCCTTGCCCGGAATCTCCCCAATACGTTGCGTCTAGTTCGCGCTAGTCGTAATGCATATCATATCAATTGAGGGTATTGCAGCTTTCCCCTTTTTTATAATCATTTTTCTTGTGTTGAAAATAATAAAGCTTGACGCTCGCGGCATCTTTATAAACAAATCAAAAGAGTAAATCGTTTCGAGCTAGAGAATCCGAATTCCGATTCGATTCCCTCGCGCGTCACTTTTTAACGCGAACACCTATTAACTTACTAGGAGTCTCAGTCCTTAATAAGTTAATTTGAGATCCCTCGCTCAGTGGAGGTTTACTTGGGGGTAATTGTATTTAGCAAGTTATTTGCGAAGACATTCTTGCTTTTCAAGCGAACCAGTGAAGTTGAGTTGGCTGTAGAACCCATAACCCATCCTGGCCATTTAGGATGTAGTGCTGAAACTATTCAGGTTTAAAGTTGGATTAGTTGTCATTCGAGACTACGATCAGGAGAGTTTTTCTTGAAAAATATTATTAGACTATGAGTTAGTTGTTTAAACTGATAATATTTCAGAGAGAAGCGTTGACCATGTATTATCAGTAGAACATGTTTTGTAGGTGATTAAGCCCATAGAACTTACCCACATTAGGTTCTTATCGTTGGCCTCATGATCGTGACTTCAAATGCTTGAACGTATGTATAACCACTAACCGTGTTTGTATCTTTGTGGGACTCATGCATTCATTCATTCAAACATCTCAATTTCTCATTTTCTTTCCATTAAAATTTCCAAAGAATTTAGAGAGTTTTTCCTTGCAAACATTTTAGGTTAGAGGTATGGATGTAAGAAGAAGAAATAACAAGAGATACGGTTTTAGATTTCCTGATGTAAAAAAGTTAAAAGAGTTAGCGTCCTTGGTAGAAGATCTCTTAGGCACAAGGTCTCACCCTTGGCGAGCATACTTATTTCTCCCTCAAACCAAACAAACCTTAGTTCCCTTAGATCCGAGCTACAGATGCGCTGATTCCCACTAGGGGATATGTATGCAGAGGATCCCAATGATCTTTGTGAGCATAATAATAACAAATATACTTAGGTTCCTGTCTAACCTACCTTTTTTAAATCCCAAAGGAGAAATTTTCCCGAAATAGCATAGCAAATAAAACACACAAATGCATAAAAAAGTTCCTATAGAAAACTATAGATATATAGGATGCTAATACATTCCCTTTATATAACTAACCCTCTTACCCTGGTCTCTCCCCAACGCGTTGCGTCTAGTTCACGCTAGTCGCATCGCATATCAATTTTAGGGTAATTCAAATTTCCTCTTTTACATCTTCTTTCTTGTTTGGAAACAATAAAGCTTGGTGCTCGCGACATATTTAAAAAAAATAAAAAATCAAAAAGAGTAAATCATTTTGAGCCGGAGATTTGAATTCCGATTCGATTCCCTTGTTCGTCACTTTTTACCGCGAACAAATATTCTCATAGCAAACAACAATGTCAAGGATTCTTGGGATTGACATCCAGAGAGATAGAAAGAAGTCAAGACTATGCTTATATTAATAGATATACTTGAAGAAGATTCTCGACAAATTTGGTATGTCGAATTCAAAGCCTATTGTGACACCAACAAATCCTTAGTTCAAGCTAGGTATGAATCAAAGTCCTAGTACTAAAGTTGAAAGAGCCTATATGAATAACATTCCATATGATAGTATAATACGTTCTTTGATGTATTTTATGGTCTGTATGAGGCTTGACATAGTGTACAAAGTGAGCCTTGTAATCATGTACATGCCCAATCCTAGGAAGGCACATTAGAAAACATTGAAGTTGATTATAAGGTACATAAATGGGTCTCTAAACATAGTCCTAATTTATGGTGGAGCCTGTGGTGAAGATAATACAATAGAAATCAAAGCATATATCGACTCTGATTATGCGGGTTGTATGGATTCCAGAAAATATATTTCTAGATATGTGTTCACTATGTTTGACACATCAATCATTTGGAAAGCGACACTTCAAAAGGTTGTCGACTTATCAACCCCTAAAGCGAAATATATTGCCCTCCCTGAAGCTATGAAAGAAGCGTTGTGACTTGAAGTTTTTGCTAAGGATATGTAACTTTAAGGTCGAGTTATCACCGTTAAATGTGACTTCCAAAATGCAATGCACATGTCAAATAATTTAGCCTATCATGACTGAACCAAGCACATCGATGTGAGCTAAATTTTGTCAGAGAAATATTAGAACATGGAGAAGTCTTAGTGTTGAAGGTTTCAATAGAAAACATTGCTGCTAATATGATCATAAGGACATTGCCAAGTTGCAAGTTTTTCCACTATATGCAATTGATAAAGCTGCATGAAGAAAACTAGTTTCTTCCCTTGATGTTCTAGAGTTTGCTCCAAGGGGAGAATTGTGAGATTTTGGATAGAACTCTAGTATCTCGACATTGATAGCATCTTAGTATGATAGATATTGAGCATGTTGTCAAAGTTTATTCACATGCTGATGTCAAAGTCGTGTATACTATAGTCGAATTGTGTTCTAGCATGCAATATACGATAATGCTAGGCTTGTTATCATGTCAAATTGAACCTATTTGTTTAGCTCAATTGTTTAAGTTAGCTTAGTAGTCTATAAATAGACTAGTTCTCTCAGGTTGTTGAGAGAGGTTGGTTGTTGTTATTCACTTGTAATTTTTGAATTCTTATTGAGTAAGTGAGTAGTAAATATATTATAAAAAAAAATTTACAATAAAATGGAACAAAGAAGAACCCATAACTTAGTACATGAGAAAAACCTATCCAAGATAAAATCATCTTCTAATATTTTTCTCTTCGATCTTTGTTAGTTATAGACTTGGAGAATTTGTTTAGTCGGGAAACTATAAGCCTCTGTAACATTTTAAAAAATTAAAATAAATTAAAACTCAATTTAATTGACGTTTACATATTATCTGGAATATAATCTCTGAGGGTCCATTTGGTTGAGGGATTTTGGAGGGGAGGGGAGGGAATATTTTAAGTTAAGTATGTTTGGTTCAATTTTTTATGAGAGGAGGGGAGGGGATGAGAGGTAATCATATTCCCTCATGGAGCAATTTTCTGTTCCCCTCATATTGGAGAGATTTGGAGGGGAGGAGAGGGAAATGAGTTATGATAAAATCTATTTTTTTTATATTGACAAAATTACCCTCACTTTTTATTAAAATCCTAAATTATTTTTAATATATATTATACATTAATTTTTGTCCCCTTATTAGAATTCCTCCATTTTTTTACGGCAACTTTATTATTTTTTATTAACATGCTAACTCAATTTTTTTTATTTTTTCATGTGTTTTATTTTATTCATTTTTAATTATTATTTTCTTTATAAAAACTTAAATGTTTTATAGTTATTGTGTCGTATTACATGTCTATATATAATTGGAATATATGAGTTATATACATTTTATCTAGAATTTAATTTTATAAATATTTTATAGTATTAAATGGATTGTCAAGATGATAAAATAATTCATATGATTACGAATCATATAATTATTGTATGAAATATATCAATATTTTATGTACATTTTAATATATTTTAAAGTATTTGAAATATTAAATATTTTGTGTTTGATTATCTATGTTGTTTATTAATTGACAAATTTATTTTTGTGTGAATATCAAGTTTTTATTTTATTTAAGAGCATGAGTGGTATACTATTTTAAGGATTAAAAAGGTAAATTAGTTTTAAAATCCCTCCACACTACTGAACGAAACATATTTTTGATTAAAAATTCTCCCCCCATACCAATCTTGAAGATAGTAAAATGTCATTCACATCTTCTCCAACAATGCCTACAAAGATTAAGACATTTTCCATCCCAATGCTTCCAAAGATAATCCGCAAAACCCTAAGACTTTTGGACGAGACTAACCAATGTCACAACTAATGTCTCTTTGCCATTCCCCAAGAGTGTGTATTTAGGATATTAAACCACAGTGCGCTCCCACAAGTTCAACACTGCTTAACCAGACTCATTGGATAATTTCCAAAGCATTAGGTGGAATGAGTGATTGAAAAATAAGCATCACCTGTCTGCACCTAGACCTAGAGAACATTGATCAACTAGCTTCTCAAAGCCAGTAAAAAATGTATAGGTTCGAAAATTATAGGATATTCAAATCCCACATTTATTCAAATATATTGGGGTGCCCATGTCTCATATTGAGTAATATGTGATACTTACAGGAGTATCTAAGTGGTATGACTCTTGCCCTTAATAGATAGTTTTTATGTTTGAGTGCTCCTGGAACTTAGATATTTATACAAACAATACAAAAAAAAATGACACGCTTCATTCTTAACTCGTCTTCTTCATCAATTTCAAAACAAAGAATTTGATTAAAGAGTGATTGGTGCCCTTTGACAAAATCAATCACTTAATAAATAATTTTATTTTTCACATGTATTTTGAAGAAAACAAACATAAACATGTACACAATATTCATCAATGAAACACATTAACACAATAACATCAAGATCAATTCAAGATTGAAACAAGCAGCTGGAACAAAAACAACAACCCATATCAAGTAGACTACAACCTAAGAAATATGTAATTATTAGCTAGAAGTAATTGTATTCAGAAATATGGTCATCCACTTCTAGGTTTAACGACTGGGGAACATCTCAATGAAGTAGACGCTTAATAGACATCCCAACTTCCTGCTCAACCATAAATTTCAAGCATTTTGAAGACTTTCATCAAGCCTCTGAATTCTCTACCAAAAAAAAAAAACACTCACACTTTTCTACTGTAATCTTTAATTAATAATATAATATACCTTTTATTAATGTTATATATAATGTGGATATATAAGACTATATATACCCAGATGAATAAGTTCCAACTTTTGAGTTGCTCTCTAATTGCTCTTCCTTATATTACAGTCATAATGTTGCTTTCCTTTGATACAATCAATGCATGTCCTCATGGATCCGTTTGTTCTGTATTTTTTTTATTAAAAAATGATTTTTTAGTGTAATATTATTTTGTGTAAAAACAATTTATAAATAATTTTTTCACAAAAACTCCAAATAAAATTTTTGTTTGAAGAGTTATTCTTAAAATGTTATTTTAGATGATTCATGATTTTAGCGAAAAAACATTTTGACATCAAAATTTCAAAAAATCACTTAATCTTGAAGCTATTTCAAATAGTTTTTCATAAAAATCATTTTTAAAATACAAATTTTTTAAAAAAATTGTGATTTTGAATATATTATGATTTTCAGTAATGTATGTTTATGTTATAGGATGTCAAAACTAGTCTCACAATTTTAAAAAAATAAATATAAAAAAACTTATAATATTTTGAAAAACAGTTTTATAAAATTCATTTTTGAAAATACAAAGAAAAAATCCATTTTTTTAAAGCTAAAACAAACTAACCCATGTTCTTATACAATAATTTTCTCAAGCCATTTTAACTTTGATGTCCATATCTTTGATGCTAGAGATGAGATAAATTTTGAGCTATTGTGTGAAAACAGTGATTAGTTTTTGCTTGTGAAAAAGCTTGAGTTTAGGGCAACAAGATATGTGGTTCTTTATGCTTAACAGATTTTGATGATGCTGAAGGAAAAACAAGTAAATATCAACATCATCATCATCAACAAATGAAGAAGAAATAATGACGTAAATAAAAAGTAAGAATTTTCCGATGATTGACTTAAAAGATCAAATGAAAAAGAACAACATCAAAAAACACACTTATCTGCTAAAAGATGACCATCTGATCCAGAGCTCAAGTTTATATCTTTCTAGGATCAATTAGGTAAAATAAGTGTGTTGCTCTCGAAGTACTAAAATTAGACGACATTTTCACAAAATTTGTTTCAATACTTTCGAATTTTGATTTCTAAAAAAACTTTGGAATTCAGCCCAAACCTTTTTAAACTAAGTATAATCGACTAAAAAGTGTTTGTAATCGATTATGAAGCAAAATTTGGCCTATAATTGATTATTGGGCATAGTTCTCCTATTAATCGATTATGAAGACCTATTAATCAATTATGGTCCAGATTCGATAAAACTTTCCTTACTTGCAAGTGCATAATCGATAATGGCTGTAACATAATCGATTATGTGTCGGATTTGGTCTTTCCAAAATATTCAAAATTGTCTAAATTTATTTTACTATAAAAAGAGGTCTTGTGATCATTTCTAAATACACAATTTTTTTATATAACTTGTTATAAAAGAAGGTATTGTTATAACTTTAAGAACATTTATAAGTAGATAACTTATTTGTTGTTATTACTAATATTTCAATAAGGTATGATAGGTGTGACTAGTATAAACATGTCATGATTCTCACAATTTTTTTTTATTGACTCATAAATAAAAAGGACTTTCTCTGAAGAATGAGACTTTAATTACATCCTAAACTAAATCTGATATGATTTTGAACAAACAATATTTAAATTTAGATGACCAATAAATACGACTCTTGTTTATATAACCTTTGACTTAGTAAATGATAGAGAAAGAAGCATTGGAAAAATGGTGTAGTAGATCTAAACATTCTTTCCAAGTGTTGATAGTAAAGCCAACCAATGGTTGTTGGAATAAAGGATTTTCAAAAAATATGATTTAGAAAAGAGGAAGACGAAGAAGAAGATAGACAGAGAGAGATTGAAAGTTTGGAATGATTCTAATTGAATTGTGATTTTATTAAAATATGTGTAGAATTACAAACAAATAAGCCCTTTATATAGGCATACAATACCCAAACCCAATTTGACTCATAACAAGACTTTAACAAACTGCATAACTGTTGTATTCTACTCTATAGAATACATCTGTCAACTTATTCGACAACCATCTTATTTGACATCTAGTTGTACTTCTGTCTTGCAATGCTTTAGTTCTAGCTTTCCTTTGTTGACTTGATCCCTCAGAAAATGATACATTCTTTCTATGTGCTTACTTCGACCATGACACACTGAATGATTCGCCAGGTAAATAATTGATTTATTGTCAACAAACAACTTTATCTTCTTAGGTTCCATTATCTTGTGTTCCTCAAGTAACATTTTAGTCTATGTTGCTTGGCATGCAACATATGATGCAACTACATATTATACTTTGCATGATGACAAAGCCACAATACTTTGCTTCCTCGAGCTCCAAGACATTGTATCCCATTCGATCATGAAAATGTAGCCTGCGTTACTCTTCTTTTCACCTTGATCTCCACTGAAATATGAGTGAGTGTATCCATGAACATCGACATCTGTGTTGTTCTTCGACTTTTTTAGAAACAACACACCATGATCAATTGTTTCCTTTATGTATCTCAACACCCTCTTTATTGTAATGAGATGTCACTCTTGTGGTTTTTTCACAAATCAACTTAATAATCCTACACTTTGGGAGATATCTGGTATAGTATTGCAAAGATATCTCAAGGATCCAATGATTTGTTTGTAAAAGGCCGAACTTACAAACTCATCATTCGTTTCCTTTTTCAACTTTGCTTGAGTTTCTAATAGAGTGATAACTTCATTACAGTTGCTCATTTTGAACCTCTTCAAAATATCTTGAGCATATTTCGTTTGATGTAGGAATGCTCCTTCTTCAGTAACTTTGAATTCCATCCCTAGGAAATGTGATACATTCCCTAAGGTGGACATTTCAAATTCCTACATTAGTTTCGACTTTACATTCATTATCTTAGCTTTGTCTGCTTCTGTAATGAGTAAGTCATCTACATAGAGGCATAAAATGATTCGAATAACACTGTTGATATCATTTACATAGACTCCATGTTCAGAGACTCACTTTGTGAAACCAAATTAGATTAGGAATTTATTTATTCTCTTATTCCAAGCTCTAGGGGCTTATTTTAAACCATAGAAGGCCTTCCTTAAGCTATATACCTTCGACTCATGCCCTTTTGATTTTAAAACCTGGTGGTTGAGTAACATAGACCTGTTTTTCCAATGGACTATTCAAAGCGCTGACTTTACATCCAACTGATATATCTTCCATCCTCTATATGCTTCTGCCGAAACAACAATTCTTATTTTTTTTCTAGCCTCACAACATGTGCATAGACTCCGTCAAAGTCGATACCCAGTTTTCCACCAATCTTGCTTTATACTTCACAATCTCACCATTTGGCCTTCGTTTCACCTTGTAGATCCACTTTAGATCGATTGGTTTCTTATTGGTTCTTTTGACAAGCTCCCAGGTCTTGTTCTTCTTAATGGCTATGAGTTCTTTTTTCATGGCTTCACACCAATTCGAATTACTCATGGCTTCCCCCCAAGCCAATTGGTTATGATTTATACATCATCATGGATTCTTCAATTAAATCATCATCTACATCAATTGTTTGGTCTGGAAATCTTTCATATCTAGTTAGCCTTATTGACTCAGTTCTTGTTCTTATCGACCTTCTTTCATTCTGCATAGGCAGATCTTCATTTTGACTGGTTGAAGCATCATCTTGTTCATTTCGACTCATTGTAGCTTCATTCTGTTGATCTTCTTCGAACACAATTGTGATTGTATCTAATTATTGTTGAACTGAACCTTGAATCCAGTCCCACCCTTTGCTTTTGTTCACAAGAACATCTCGACTGATCACTAGTTTATCTTTGTTTGGCGAATACAACTTGTCGAATGATAACCTATGAGCACCATGACTTCACTTTGATCATCCAACTTCTTTCTCAATTGTTTAGGTACATGCCTGAAGTACATTGATCCAAAAACTCTTAGGTGACTCACATTTAGCTTCGACCCTGTCCAAGCCTCAGAAGGTGTTTTTTCGACCACCTTCTTTGTTGGACACCTGTTTAGAATATATAGTGTCGTCGAAGCTGCTTCATCCCAAAATCTCTTAGGCATATCTTTAGCTTTTAGCATAGTTCTTGTCATGTTTAATATACTTCTATTCTTTCTCTTAGCTATGCCATTATGATAAGGCGTATAGGGTGCAATAAGCTCATGCTCTATACCTTATTTATTACAAAATCTAGAAAATTCAGCATAAGTATATTCACCACCACCATCAGTTCTCAACTTTTTCAATTTGCATCCACTTTGTTTCCCAGTATGCAAATTGAATTTCTTGAACTGTGTGAATACCCCACTCTTCCTTTCAATAAGGTAAATCCACACATGTCTGGTGAATTCATCAATGAAAGTAAGGAAATACCTGTTACCTCTATTTGACTTTACTTCAAAAGGTCCACACACATTAGAATGAACCAGCTCCAGGTTATGCTTTGATTTCATGGGAAAATCATGTTTGAATGCCTTTTTCGCCTGTTTATTTTGCAACATTCCTCACACACTGTTGAATTCGACATTAGCAGGCAAGCAAAGAGTAAAGTATTATTTTTACCAGGTGATATATACCGGTTAGGTTATATCGTATCGTGTCCATAAAGATTGGTTATTGATTCTTCGTTTGATAATTCTACCGTTAATGAGTTTGAGATTAAATGAGTTGAGAATAAAAGACAGAAATTAAATGAACTAAAAAGTATAAAGGATAGACATCTCGTCCGGAACGAATTCACACTACCCATCACAGACTTAAATCTACCATTTAGTTATATTCAGCCTACGATACTCGTCTGCGTAATCACATACCTCTCACAACTTAAGCTATTTCTAACCCAAATTGAGAATCCTCCCGAATCACCTCGATAGCCATGTCTGGCCTATCTCAACAACTAGAAGTCAACTGCATCACCTTCATACCCATCTCTGGCATACTTCACCAACGCAGAGGCATTAAGATCAGATACTCTAAGTGAATGTCATCTCTAAACCCATTTCTAGCATTCAGAAACTAACAGATAATTATCCTAGGTAAGAATCTAAGCAATCTATCTCCAGCAAAGCTCAAATCCCTAACATAGAGCAAAACCTAAGACAACTACCAACAAAGATTCATAAAGCAAACTTTATACAATGCCAAGGGCGATAAATATACATGTGTTTAGAGTAAATATACATACATAACCAACACAATGGAGAAATACAAAGAGAAGAGAGGAGATAAACTACCCATTTACACCGGTTTGTCAATATCTATCGAAGAGCAATCCACCTCTAATCATCCGTGAGCAAGACCCTAGTGTTGTTTTCTAAACTAATCTATCAAAAACTATATGGGTGATGGAATTGGGAGCAAGCATCCCACCCACCAAAACCATACTAAAAAAATGAAATAAAAATGAAAGATAAATACATTTTGTTCCGCAAGAATCGTCCGGCAAAATAAAGCATCGCCCGACGAAACTTCTTATAAACTTGGCTCACATTAAGCCACGTCCTCAGCCTGTACAATTATCTACCTTCGCCCGATGAAATTTAGCTTCGCCTGGCAGCCAGAAGCGAAACAAGTCAGAGCGAAACCAACTTTCTCCATCTGCATCGTCGATTGGCGACGCAAGGCCCTCGCACGACGAAATTGCCCAGGCATCAACTTTTGTTGCTTTTCTCGTGGCTTTCAATGACTTCCACTTTCAAGCCTTATTCCTTTATTCGATCAAAAATGCATCTTGGAGCTCCAATTGGACTTTATTCTCAATGCTCCAATAATGCAACAAATACCTACAATATATATACAAAACTAATCAAACGGTATAATATGTACACAAAACGCAATAAAACGTGTTTACAACAAAAAGTCGGGATTATTCAACTAAATATCAACAAAAGAACGAATAAGTGCCACAAAATGTATATACAAAATAACTACATTTTGGCACTTATCACACACCTTTGGTTACTTCAAATAAGGCAACCAAAACACCATTCTTTTCTAATTGAGCATGCATATACTTTTGAAGTTTAAATGTCCATACTTGTGGTGCCATAGCCAATTCTTGTCTTCTTCTGTAGTTGAAGCAAGACATTTGTGATCTGATGTGTTCAGCTCAACTTTGAACGTTTTATTTTTCGTCAATGGTGCTTTCATTATTAGCCTCCCATCAATTCTATATATACCTTTTATCTGATTATATTCCAACTTTATATTGAAACCTTTCGCAAGTAATTGACCTAAATTTATCAAGTTACTTGTCATAGAAGGTACATGCAACACTTCAGGGATAGTGGCCTTTTGACCATTTTTTCTGACAATCGAAATATCTCCTTTACCATCTGATTTGATGTGTCTGCCATATTCAAATTTTATCACCTTTTCGACTGACACATTTAATTCGGTGAACCAATTTTTAACAAATAAACTATTGCATGATATTTTATTTTTTAACATAAAATAATCATCTAATATTATTTCATAAACAGTACGTGGTATAACCACCTGAAAATAACAAATTCATGTCTAACAAAAATAACATGTAATAATTATAGGATTGTGTAAAAAATATACAATTTGTTAGATACTTCATATTAGTAGAAAATCTATTGTAATTTGTGTTTATATAAATATTTTTTCATATTTAACGCTTTACATTGAGTTCTTTTGTTAATATTTGTTATGCAAATATTCTATCCCATACTTTTTATTTTTCATTTATTAATGTATTTGTTTATATGCAGTCTTTTGCACTTTGTTTTTCTCTCACTATTTTTAAATAATTTTTGTATTCTTATGTTAAAGTTTGTAAAATATTTTATTGTTTTAATTTGTATTTGATTCATTTAAAAAGATAATATACTTGATAATATTGTAATAGAATATTGTATTTTACAAGATTCAGTGTCATGTGTCTTAATGGGAGATGGCTATATGACAACCCAAATTCTAATTTTAAATCTCTTAACAAAATTATTTCAAAATAAATTAAGCATTTAAATATACAACAAACATACACCATCAACTTATCATTTATACTATTTTTATTTTTAATAAGCAAATATTGTATTAAAATTGGAATACTAAGGGTCTAAAATATAATGGAAAAAAATAAAGCAAAATCAACTAAAATAATCCAATTAAAGGACGGGGTTTTTATTTACAACATCGACATAAAAAACTACAGACCCTACTCGTATAACTCTTAGCAAATCTGCAACAAGATTATTTGCTAAGACAGTAATGTCCATGCTCCTTTTGGTTTTATGTTTTTTTATTTATTTTATGTGCAATTTTTTTATAATAAAACTATTCTTTATTAAATTTTTAAATTATAATTTAATTACATTTAAAATATATTTACAATAAAAAAAAGCGAATGATAAATCATGTCTTTATTTTTGCTATTTCATGTCATACACAATATTTATACTATTTTATTTATTTAAAATCTGAAAAATTATCTAACATAGTTTTTATAAATATAAATGACAATAATATTTTAAACCTTTTTCTAATGTATTTTTTTAATGAAAATCACATTCTATTTATTCTTATATAAACAATTTCATTTTGACATTAATTTTTAATCAAATATATTAAATTTGACAAATTTTGATATAAGATAATTCATTAAAAGTTTTTAACATCAATTTATGTCCTTAATTTTTCCGGTTGAAAGACCTTCCATTATAATTACAAGGGAACTATAATTAACTGGTATAATTTAAAATTTCAATGAATGCAACACAATAGTAAATAAAAATGCCCATGAAACCTGTTTATCTCAAAAGTGGGAGACTAAAATTTCCTTATGTTATCATTTAATAGTAAGATTCTTAGTAAAATATTGTTGTTAAGTAATTTGTATTCCATAAATATATATTCACATAAAGATTTATATCTTATAAATATATAATAATAATTTGTTTAACTTGCTACTCTATTTTTCTTTTGGTCTTTGCACACATATTAATAAGTACATTTAAGAATTAAAAAATTATTATTATATAAAGTATTCACAAAAATAATATGCAATTAATATTTATTGAATTTCTTAATTAATCCTATGAAGTGAAATTAAATATTATGTATTTATGAAAATATTCTTAAAAAATCGAAAGTATATCTCCGGTGCGCACCACTTTTTAAAATATTTAAGTGAAAATCGAAAGTATAGCTTCAGTTTCATATCGAAAGTATACATTCGGTTCTGCGCATGACAGTTACAGAAAATAGAACTAAAGTAATAACTAATTTAACAAATTATTCAATTTATAAATCGAATTAAAGATATGCAATTTTTAAATCGAATATTAGTCCAAAAATGTTATCCAAAATGCGGTATTCAAAATACAAATTCGATACAATAAAAAAACTAAAGTCAAAATACAATCAAACTAAACTACTGCGTATGGCAGACGATGAGTCGGTCTATCACCCTCGAAGCGTCCCTCCGTTGTCTCCTGTATAAAAGGGCACCCTCAGCCTTGTCATACCCCAAAATTTTCCCTCTTACTTCTCAAAGTATTTCATACATCCATACTCAAGGATTCCTCAAGGGTTGATCAAACAAACTCTCTCCTAGACAATTAACCCAGACTAGGGTTTGGCAATTCTCAGATCAAGATGGACTTCCAACATCTCCAATGGTCATCATGCCTCCTCATATGCTTCAAAGATTCTCCATGTCAAGTTTCAAGCCTCACAAGTCAAGTTTCCTCAGACAATTGCTCAGATGGTTGAAAATCAGTTGTATTGGACAAAAAGTCAACTGTGGTCAACATACAGTCAAACTTCATGATTTTTGGTCAACATCCTCATTTTGAAGTCACATTCATCATTTGGTCAAGGGTTGATAATGATTCATCAAGAAAACTTAAGATTTGCATAAAAGTCAAACTTTCCAAATTAGGGTTTTTTAGTAAAAAGTCAACTGAACTTTGACTGAGCATAACTTCTTCATACTTTCTCAGAAATTTTTCCACCACCTCTCATTTTGAAGGAAATTCAATTCTCTACAACTGCATGTCTCATAAGAATGTCCAAAAAATGCTTCATTTGGAAGGTATGGGTCAAAACATTACAAGTCCTTTTCAAAGTCAACAAAAAGTCAACTTTTTGTTTTGAAGATTTATTGAGCATGGAAACTCCAATTGAGATGAAACCAAAGAGGCTGGTTAGAGGACACTTATATATTTCTAAAAAGTCCAAGAACACTAAAAAATATGGAAAATTGAGCAAAATACACCTTGCACAAGTTGGGTATTTTTGAAGAAGTGCACAAAGAGAGATACTTGTTAAAATTCAAAATTTTGCAAATGGGCCTAGTTTTTCTTCATTCAAACTTGTTCCTTAGACAATTTGGAACATCCAAGCTCAATGCCACGAATTTTAGCTTTATTTTTCTATTTAATTTGAATTTTATTCATTTAAATACAAATTAAATTAAAAAATAAGGTATAAAATCAAAATTAATTGCAAAATTGATTTTTCTCTCATGCTTGAGATCCAAGTAACTCACACAAGCTGGAAAATTTCGAAATTTGAATAGATTTGGCAAGAATTTGATTGAAATTTGATCAAAAAAAGAAGATTTGATTTCATACAAAATCAAATATTTTTTTCATTGATTGATCATTATTTGTTCTTCAATTCCGCCCAAAAACCATCCACTATAAATGTACAATGCATATCACATGAACAAGGACAGAAAAATTGCCTCAAAGAACCCTAACCTAAAATCAAAAAACTGTGTACTTCAAGCAATCTGCAGCCCTAGTTCCAACTCGATTCAGCCAATTCTAAGCATCCAAACACATTCCTTGGAGTCCCTGGAGTCGATCCAGACCTTTACATTATTCAAAAACATCAAGAATCACGAAATCCAGTTTTGGTTTGTTCATACTTTTCCAAAAATCGATTTCTGTGATTCATGCATTTTTTAACATTTTTTGATTGTTTGTTCATGATCAGCATCAAGTTTGCAAGCTATCTGGGTAGCCCAATTGTATTTTAATGACCTGGAACGAAAACCACCATTATTAGGGTTTTCTGGTTCGAATTAGGGCTTCTCTAAATAGGAAAAATTAGACCGAACCAAGCATACCAGGATGATCAGTGGATGAAAACGAGTCGATTCATGTACTCACAATTCATTTATATTACTTGTATGAGATTTTGATTTTTGCAGGGGCCTTAGCGTCGAACACAGACCGACGCTAAGTGTTTGAATTTTCAAACGAAGAAGACGATGTTCTTCGCGCGTGTTTTGGGCAATCAGAAAGCAACAACATTTAAATACAATTCGTTTCGTTTTCTAAACACGTGGGCGCTCTAGCTCAGTTGGTCGTGGTAGCGCGTTGTGAAGCAAGGGACCCCGGTTCGATTCCCAGCCATGGCAATTGTTTTTTTACAAGTTAGAAAACTAACATTATTTTTTTTCTATTTTCTTATTTTCTTTAATATTTTCATGTTAATTTATTTTATCTTCAAATATTTTTATCATGCATCTAAAAAACACCAAAAATATTTATTTTTTGCATAATCATCAAAAAAAATACTTATTTAATTTTTAATATAAAAATTATTATTTTTGCATGCATATTTAATTTAATTTCTAATTAATCATTTAAACGGCTTTTAATTGTTTTTAAATTATCAAATTAATTCCAAAAATTACCAAAAATTTATCTTATCATATTAATGTTATTGCTAACATAAAACATTTTAATCCATTCAAAAATCATGCTTTTTACTAACATTTTCCTCTTATGCAATTTTCTCGTATTTCCCGATTTTGTATCTGTTCACAGGTTGTACCGTTTCGGACAATTTTTCTTGCTTTTCTTTTATAATTATGTAATTGCCTATGGGATGTAATAGTTTAATTAGGACTTTTATTTTCCGCACTCGTATTATGTATCTGCCCCAAAGCCATGTAATAGCGTAGGACATTTACTTTCTGCACTTTATTTTTCGCAATTTAATTTCCGCACCCTATAAACTGCTAGTAACTAGGCGTGTATGGCAAGATAAAATTGGACATAGATCACTCATAACTCCAAGATAAAATACCTGAAATCGACACACTCTTTTCACACATGCACCCCTTAGGGTAATTCTCTCTCGTTGCCTTTACGAATATATATGGTCAAGTCCCTCGAACGTAGAGGTATCCTAGCACCGTTGCCTTCAAACAAAGCATCATAGTCCCTTCGATACAAAGATCATAGACCCACGATGTCGCCTACGAATACATGATCTTGACCCTCGATTGTCGCCTACGAAAAATGATGATAGTCCCTTCGAATGTGCTAGGATACTTCCTACAAGTTGCTTTCTATGACCATCCGATGTCCCTTCGAAAGTCCTGCTCACATCCAACGAATAGGTTTACCTACCAAATAATGGTGTGGATAACGCCATTCTAAAGGAAAGTAAAACAACACGAAAACGACCATTCTGAGTAGGTAATAAGACTTTTAGTTGCTTGCTCTATCAAAATGCTTTTCACACCTCACACTTTTGTCAAAGTTCAAACTCTTTTCAAAAACGAAACATTTCCGAACACTTTGTATACATTCCTACATGAATCATTACAAAGTCAAAGCGAAATGCCTTTTCAAAACATTTTTGTCAAACACACGAAAGCACTTTTTAAGAAATGATCTAAGAGCAACTATGAGATAACTACGGATGGAAAGATAACCTTCTCCCTTACTCGAATCTAACGAAGGTCTTTTTCGTACTTTTTACCTTCCCTTAATTGGATAAAAGAAAAGTTGGTGGCGACTCTTGCTATCCGCACATTTGCAAAAATCTCAAAGTCGTTACAAAATGGAGACTACTTAGGGATTTCTAGATCACTTCTACTGATTTCTGTTTGACTTGCTTGCTTTATCTTTAAGGGTTGCTTGGCTATTATATTTATGGGGGATCCTACACCCAGATCCGGGTTTCCTTTTAGGTAAGTAGCAATAAATCGTCACGACCGTTAGACGTATATCGACACGGTCAACGTGATGGCTACGTTAGTGTGACACTTTGGATGTCCTGATACTCTTCATTCCCAAGTTGAGGATAGTATTTGGCTTCTGCGTGGTGTCATCAAGCACTAACTAAACTTTTAGAACCTTAATTGACCCATCTTGGCCATTAGAAGGTAGTGAGATGGCCGGCTTTGGTGTAGACCGAGGTTGGCTGATACTCGATGCTACGCTCATTAAGATCAGACTTTTGGGATATTTTCGGTCGACCATTTAGTAGTCGTATTGAAATAAACGCCTACGAGAAAGATCAATGATATGAGATTCCTAGAACCCGGTTACTATTATAGGACAGGATGAACCAACTCAAACTTTTGGTGGGGTAATCACCTATACCTCATGCAAGCCTTAAACCTAGGCTCATTGTGTGAATTGTTTGTGTGTGCTAAACATGACATCATGACATCATCGCATTGCATATCATTTCTAACTATTTCAAGGACCTAGGGATTTATCTTTGCTCTGTTTTGTAGGGAATTATGGCTTCTAGAAAGACTATCTGAATCAACTTCATGGGTATACCTTCTCAACTCAAAGAATTGGTTTCAGAAATTCCCGATCATGCTCAGTTCATCAAAAGACATGGTTATCTACTTGATTTGATTATCTCCGGTTTTGAAGAAGATATGATGCACGTCCTATTCCAGTTCTTTGATCCGAAACACCATTGTTTTACATTCCCCGATTATCAGTTGGTTCCTACCTTGGAAGAGTTCTCTAAGCTACTTGGGGTACCCATTCTTGACCAAATGCCATTCACCGATTTAGAAAAGGTTCCTAAGTACGAAGACATTGCATCAGCATTACACCTAAAGCGCTCAGACGTTGAAGCCAATTGGGAAACCAGAAGTGGAGTTAAGGGTTTACTTGCCAAGTTCCTGATACAGAAAGCCCGAGAATTCCTCAAGGTTATGAGTTTCCATGCATTTGAAGACATTGTGGCCTTGCTAATCTATGGTTTGGTTCTATTCCCTAACTCGGATCAATTCATAGATGTCAACGCCATCAAGTTATTTCTTACTCGTAATCCAGTGCCTACTTTACTTGGAGACATCCTACATTCTCTCCACACTCGTACTACTAAGAGACAAGGAACTCTCATGTGTTGTATACCGTTACTTTCTAGGTGGTTTATTTCGCACCTTCCTCCATCAATTTTGAAGAATGAATAAAGGTTGAAGTGGTATCAAAGACTAATGTCACTCTCTCATTCAGATATCTGTTGGAGTCTTTTCTCTCAAAAGGACTTCACTTTCATTGAGCGTTGTGGAGAATTCCCTAATGTACCACTCCTTGGTATAAGGGGAGGTATCACTTACAACCCTTCTTTAGCTCTACGTCAGTTTGGTTTTGCTCGAAGAGATGGTCCACATGATATGCTTCTCCAAGATGTTGTGTTCGACTACTACCACGATCTCCAAAATTACCGTCGAAGGTTCATACATGCTTGGGGCATGGTAAAGAAGACTGATACCAAGACTTTGGGGCACCAAAACTCCATTCCTTGGGAACCTTACCTCAAATGGGTGAGAGCTCGAGCTCAAAACCTCATGATGCCATTTACACCGTGTTACGTAATTATGGAAACTGTTGCTATAGGTGGCGTACCTATCTTGTTCTCTATCCCGACATGCCTACTGATTTTGAAGACTTGAAGAGGTCCTGGATTCAGCTTAAAGAGGAAAGGGATACATTTGAAGCTCAGTGCTATGCAAGTGAGAAGAAGGTACTAGAGTTGACCAAGCTACTTCACGAGGAGCGGAACGTCAACGCCTACCTCGGCGCCAAAAGGAAGCGCCCATGGGAGACTTAGAGCTTTAGGATTTTTGTTCTCTTATTTTATTTTATTGTTTTGAACTATCTTTTGTACTTAAAAAGAAAGAGAATAAAAAGAGGACTAATAAATGTTTGTTCGTGCTTGTTTAACAAATTTAAATCTCTAAGGTCCTTGAAAACATTGCATTGCATCTGCATAAACATCGCATATCATGGCATAACATCTCATAACAGGTACATTGAAGATTGGTTTTCTCATTCTCTCGCTATTTAGTTTTAGCAGAAATGGCTCTTGAACAGATCAAAGATCTTGAGCTCGAATGCTCGGTTCGGAGATGTTCACCAGCTTGGTCCAAGGCCAAGAAGATCTGAAGAAGCTCATCAATAGAAAGAAGAGGGTCGTTGGTGTTCTCAACATGGGTAGACATTACAAAGGTGGTCCTAAAGTGGTCAGCCGGATAGAGCTCTCAGAAGGAAGTGTCAAGGGAAATGAAGAAGGCAGTCAGCGTGAGCCTGAGAAGGACAGAGAAGATCACTATGATGATGACCAATACTTTGATGAAGATGACAAGTACAAGCAACTTGAAGACCGTCTGAATGCTGTGGAAAATCTAAAGATGTCAGGGCTGAATTTTGATGATTTGAGTCTTGTCCCTGGTGTGGTGATTCCTCCCAAGTTCGAGGTTCCCACTTTTGCCAAATATGATGGCATTTCTTGTCCGAAGCTGCATTTGAAGTCCTATGTTCAGAAGATCAACCCCCACACTGATGACAGAAAGTTGTGGATGCATTATTTCCAAGAGAGTTTGTCCGGAACTCAATTGGAGTGGTATTATCAGCTAGAAAATGACCGTATCCGTACTTGGAGCGACTTAACGGATGCTTTCTACAGACAGTATGAGTATAATGCTGAATTGACACCCACTCGCAAGCAACTACAGAGCATGTCTATGGGTCGTGATGAGAAGTTCAAAGAGTATGCTCAAAAATGGAGAGATCTAGTAGGCAGAGTTCAACCACCCTTGTCCAATAGGGAGTTGGTTGATATGTTTATGGGAACACTGACGAGTCCATTCTTCAATCATCTGATTGGAAACTCTTCAGCCGGATTCACCGAGTGATATTGAAGAAGCGTATTGAAGTTGGTATCAAAGTGGGAAGATTGGTGGAGTCATCTTCAAATCTGCGAAGAGATATTTTGGTGGTAAGAAAGAAGCTAATCTGTGTATAGAAAGCCAAGACCGACCGCTCAATCTGGGGGCATTGCGATCTCAACCCTACATCACCACAACCTCGGTGAGACAACAGCCGAGCGCCACGAGGCTTCTAAGATTAACATGCCATTGTGCAAGCCTTGCAACACATGTTGAAAGTAGGTGATTACTTTGAAGGATCCTCCTCGAGTGTCAACACTTCCTCTCCGAGATACAATCCTAATGCTAAATGTGCTTACCACTCCAACAGCCGAGACACGACGACAATGTTGGGCTCAAGAACAAGATTCAAGATATGATTGAAGCTAAGGATTGAGTTTGACCCTCAGAGACTCGAACGTGATCAACGCTCCTATGCCTAACCATGACAAAAGTTCCAATGCTATTGGGAAAACTCTTATGTTTTCAACATAGATGACTTGACCATTCCTCCGATGGTTAAGAAGAATTTCTGCCGGTGTCAACCAGGATGCCCGAGAATTGTCGTTGGTGCCCATCTGCACCGATGGCTTGGTTGAGAAGGCGTGTTCGGTGCATGATGGATAACCGTGAAATACTATTCACGAAACCACCTGGAACGTGTGAAGACATGTCTAATAAATTGAAGAACGACGCTGCAATGCATGGGATACCTTGGGGCGCAAGTGGAAGGTTTGATTACATGGTGAAGTACACTGTATCTGAGAGCTACAAGATTCCTATTGAAAATGTTAAAGCGACCGGATGGGGTGACGATTTCAAGACTATGATGTTAACATAAGGATTTCCTCTGATTACGTGCCTAGAGTGGCACCTCTCATCATACTTCCTAGACCAGTTCCATATTCCTCTGACAAAGCTATCCCTTGGAACTATGGAGCTGAGGTTTACTATCATGGCGTCAAGCAAGACTCTCTGACCATTGAAGATCTTACAATTGAAGCTACCATTCCTGACATTGACAACGTCACCGGATCAAGTAAGGTTACCCGGAAGAGTATTCTCTCCAATCTCCTCCAAAGACACTGCGACTCCGCATTCGATTATTCAACTAGTTCTCGAGACTAGAGGAAAGAGCCGATAACTCATCCTCGGCCAAGTACCAAAGGAAGTTGAAGGCACCTCGAGAAATGGAGGAAAAAGATTATCAAGAAGAGTGACTACAATGTTGTGGAGCAGTTAGACTCCGTCAAGATATCCATGCTTGCTCTCTGTGCTCTAAGGCTCATGCTAAAGCCTTGGTGAAGTTTCAAGAATGCTCACTCGCAAGACACTACTCTGATCAATTTGAAGTTTGTATTGCTAGCCTAGCTGCCAACAACGGCCTAGGCTTCTCTGATGCTGATTTGACTCATGCCGGAAAGAAACACAACAAGGCCTTGCACATCTCTGTTGAATGCAAGGGCGTTACATTATCTCATGTTTTGAAGATACGGTTACGCTCGAATATCCTTCCAAGGATTTTGATCGACTTGATGTTGAAGGGTTGGTTCTGAATCCCAGTGATATAATTGTGAGAGCTTTTGATGGTTCTAAGCGAACAGTGCTTGGAGAGCTCACTCTGCCTGTTAAAGTCAGTTCCTAGACTTTTGATTCCACTTTCTTTGTCATGGACATCCGTCCGCTTCTTGCCTACTTGGACGCCTTGGATACATGGGGGCGTACCTACCTTACATCAAAAGTACCGGTGAAAGGGAAGGTTGTTACAGTATGGTAAAGAAGAATATATTCATCTACCATTCCGATACCTTGAGATGGAAGGAGAATTCTTGAGACCCCGTCAAGCTTTTGAAACAATGCCCGAGTCATGCCTGCTCTCCTGTCACCTCGGTTACGCAAGTTCCGCCTAGGATGGCCTCACCGAAAGATGCTCAGCTACTATGAAGAAGGAGGTAGTACTATTTGGGGTCGCCTTGATCTTCCTTTCAAAATTGACAAGATTGGTTTAGGCTTCACCGCAGGTCAAGATGATGCCGTGAACGTGCCGCCAACTTCTTTCCCAGCCGAATGGAATCCATGCTATAGAAGGACGACAACGACTTGACATCGGCAAGTGGATCTTCCCAACTCCGACAACGGACTGAGCAATTGGAAGAAATGTCATACCGATCTTGTAATTGCTTTTGTTTTGCTTTTCGTATTTTCTATGTTTTGAACAATGAACTCTAAAGCCTAGTGCCTTGCCTAGGGAATCATGGCTCGTTTATGAGGGTTATTATTTGTCATTTGCATATTTTCATTCAATAAAATCGTTGGACTTTTGCATTATTTGTTGCTTTCTTTCTTTAATTTATCACCCTTCAAAAGCTATGTGTTACACACACATGTGTGATACCGAATCACTCAATCTCGTTGATAAATTATGCTATTGCTAAATATGACTTCAATAATCCGATCTACCGCGAAAAAGAGGAAGATTGTGAAGTGCCGAGAACTTGTCGATACTCTGACAAGAAGATCGAGTTATCTGCCACACGAAGAAAGTTGAGGTTGTGAATTTGAGTGAAAACGAAAGAGATCAAGATAGGAGCGGGTCTTGAGAAGCAGTGTTAAAGAGATTGGTTCGATGCTACGAGACTATATCGAGGTTTTTGCTTGGTCATACGAAGACATGCAGTTTGGACATTGATATTGTGGTACCGATTGCCGCAAAAAAGGTTTTCTCAAAGCGAAGGTTCGACGATGCGTCCGAGATGTCGAGAGAAAATCAAAGCCGAAATTATGAAGCGCATTCAACGCCATTTCTTATTACTTCCTATCCGCAATGGGTTGTAAATGTGGTGCCTGTACCCAAGAAGGATGGCAAAGTACGAATGTGTGTGGATTATAGAGATTTGAACAAAGCAAGTCCGAAAGACGATTTTCCACTTCCTCATATTGATGTTCTGGTTGACAACACCGCTCAACATAAGGTCTTCTCCTTCATGGATGGTTTCTCCGGTTACAATCAGATCAAAATGGCTCCAGAAGAAATGGAGAAGACTACTTTCGTTACACAGTGGGGTACTTCCTGCTACAAGGTTATGCCGTTCGGACTGAAGAACGCGGGCGCCACTTATCAGCGTTCCATGGTGACATTATTTCATGATATGATTCATCACGAGATAGAGGTCTACGTTGACGACATGATAGCTCGATCACAGACTGAAGAAGAACATCTTGATCATCTACGGAAATTATTTGATAGGTTAAAGAAGTACAGATTGAGACTTAATCCCAACAAGTGCACCTTTGGAGTCAGATCCAGAAAGCTCCTAGGGTTTGTTGTCAGTGGAAAAGGTATTGAGGTTGACCCTGCCAAGGTTAAAGCTATTCAAGAAATGCCAGCTCCCCGCACCGAGAAGGAAGTCAGAGGTTTCTTGGGCCGATTAAATTACATTGCCAGATTCATTGCACACCTAACTGCTACTTGTGAGCCAATTTTCAAGTTACTAAAGAAAGATCAAGTAGTGGAATGGAATAGCGATTGCCGATCGCTTTTGACAAAATCAAGGAGTACCTACGAATCCTCCTATCACGATGCCGCCGAAGGAAGACCTCTTATCATGTACTTGTGTTAGAGAACTCAATGGGGTGTGTGTTGGGGCAACATGGCGAGTGCAGTCGAAAAGAGTATGCAATATACTACCTTAGCAAAAGTTTACGACGTGAAACAAGATACTCACTCGAGAAAACTTCAGCGCTTTAACTTGCGCCGACTAAGGCAGATATGTTGACTCACACTACCTTGTTGATTTCAAGATGGATCCGATAAAATACATATTTGAGAAACCATCTCTCCGAAAGACTAGCAAGATGGAAGATGATCTTGACCGAATCGACATCGTATACTTCTCGAAAGCAATCAAAGAAAGTGTAGCCGATCATTTGGCTCATCATAGATGACAATATCTATGCGTTCGAGTTTCAGATGAAGATGTTTTACTAGTTACAGATTACGAAGAACGAGGCCACGAAGGACACGAACAAGGATCCCGATGGACCATGGTCTTTGATGGAGCCTCAAACGCTTGGAAATGGCATTGGCGCCATCATTACATCTCTAGCCGACACCGCCTTTCACCGCGATTATGTTTCGATTGCACCAACAACATGGCGAATCTGAAGCGTGCATCATGGGTATCAAATCTGCTATTGACTTAAGAATCAAGTTCTTACAAGTGTACGGAGACTCAACTTTAGTGATCAGTCAGATTAAGGGCGAGTGGGATACAAAGCATCCGAATCTCATTCCGTATCGAGAGCATGTTTTGAGTTTGATCCCCTACTTCGAAGATATCACTTTCAATCACATTCCACGAGAAGAGAATCAGTTGGCAGACGCATTAGCTACTATGTCATCTATGTTCAAGGTCAAATGGGACAACGAGGCTCCCCAGATCATCATTGAGAGGTTTGACGAACCAGCATATTGTTATGAGCTTGATACAGAAGAGAAACATTGGTACTATGACGTGAAGAGGTATATTGAGACTCAGGAATATCCCGCAGGGGCATCTGTCAACGACAAGAAGTTCTTGAGGAGATTTGCATCCAAATTCTTCCTCAGCAACGGCATATTATACAAGCGCAATCACGACTTGTGCTTACTCCGCTGTGTGGACCAGATAACAGTAGCACGTATTATGGAAGAGTTACACGAAGGCGCATTTGGTACCCACTCCAGTGGTCATACAATGGCTAAGAAGATTCTGAGAACAGGTTACTATTAGTCTACCATGGAAGCTGATTGTCACCGCTATGCTCGATCTTGTCACAAATGCCAGATTTATGCAGACAAAGTGCACGTACCTCCAGTACCTCTGAATGTTCTAACAACTCCTTGGCCTTTTGCAATGTGGGGCATCGACATGATTGGAGAAATCAAGCCCGCAGCTTCCAACAGACATCGTTTCATCCTTGTGGCAATTGACTATTTCACCAAGTGGGTAGAAGCGCCGTTTCATTACCAAGAATGTAGTGGCTCGATTCATCAAGCATAATCTTATCTGTCGGTATGGCACTCCTGAAAGGATTATCACAGATAACGGCTCTAATCTCAACAATAAGATGATCACCAAACTCTGCACGCAGTTCAAGATCAAGCACCACAATTCTTTTCCTTATCGGCCTAAGATGAATGGAGAAGTGGAAGCCGCCAACAAGAACATTAAGAAGATCATACAGAAGATGACAGTAACTTACAAGGATTGGCATGGGATGTTACCATTTTCTCTTCATGGTTATCTTTCTGATGCGATCAACAGGCAACTCCTTCTCTCATGTGCACGGTATGGAAGCGGTTCTACCAATCGAGGTTCAGATACCCTCAACCAGAGTCCTCCAGGTGTCATACCCCAAAATTTTCCCTCCATCTACTCAAAGAGATTTCATACATCCCTACTCAAGGATTCCTCAAGAGTTGATCAGACAAACTCTCTCCTAGACAATCAACCCAAACTAGGGTTTGGTATCTCTCAAGTCAAGATGAACTTCCAACATCTCCAATGGTCTTCATGCCTCCTCATATGCTTCAAAGATTCTCCATGTCAAGTTTCAAGCTTCACAGATCAAGTTTCCTCAGACAATTGCTCAGATGGTTGAAAATCAGTTGTATTGACAAAAAGTCAACTGTGGTCAACATACAGTCAAACTTCATAATTTTTGGTCAACATCCTCATTTTGAAGTTACATTCATCATTTGATCAAGGGTTGATCATGATTCATCAAGAAAACTCAAGATTTGCTCAAAAGTCAAACTTTCTAAATTAGGGTTTCTAGGTGAAAAGTCAACTGAACTTTGGCTGATCATAACTTTCTCATAGTTTCTCAGAAATCTTCCCACCAAAGCTCATTTTGAAGGAAATTCAATTCTCTACAACTTCATGTCTCACAAGAATGTCAAAAATGCTTCATTTGAGAGGTATGGCTCAAAACATTCAGTCATTTCAAAGTCAACAAAAAGTCAACTTTTGGTTTTGAAGATATATTGAGCATGGAAACTCAATTGATATGAGACCAAAAGGTTGGTTAGAGGACTCTTAGAGCTTTCCAAAAGTCCAAGAACACTCAAAATGTGGAAAATTGAGCAAGATACACTATTCGAAGTTGGGCAATTTTGAATGATTGCACAAAAGGACATTTTGGTCAAAATGCAAAATTTTCCAAATGGGCCTATAATCTTTTGATCCAAACTTGTTCATGACATGATTTTTGACTCATAAATGCTTGGCCATGGTGATTTTCTATTTTTATGATTTATATTTGAATTTTAAAGCATTTAAATTCAAAATTAAATCATATAAAATATGAAATTAATTTATTTTTCCAAATGGATTGATTTTATATCATGCTTGGAGTCCAAGAAAGCCCACAACAATTGCCAAATTCGTGCTAAGCCTTTACATGGAAGGAAAATCAAATTTTTTACAAAATTTGATTTGTTTTAAAGAGAAAATATTTGCACATTGATTATTCAATCTTTTTTCACTCTTATTGCTCTCCAAATCTCTTCTATAAAAACCCAGCAGTGTGTACAAGCATGAGGACGAAACCCTAACCCTTAAAATCACCCAAACTCTTGCAAATTTTTTCAAGAATTCTTGAAAATCGAATTTTTAATTTCAACCATTCTCAGCCTCTTCCAGCCATCCAAACGTGCTCAGGGGGTAAGTATGAG